>BQNB010057141.1:1203-38344 GCA_026074375.1 Tanacetum coccineum
GAGTGCATCCAATTGGAGTTTTGTAAGCGGTTCTAAAAGCCCATAATGCATCATCTAACTTGTCTGACCATGAGGAATGGTTTTCTCCTACCGTCCTCTCTAAAATTCTTTTGAGACCTCGATTCGTGACTTCAACTTGACCACTCGTTTGAGGGTCGTAAGGGTTTTCAAGATGAGAGAGGTGATCGGCTGCATAGTTTTCAGCTCCCTTGGTATCAATTACTAAAAAATTGAATTCTTAAAGAAGTAAGATCCATCTAAACAATCTCGCTTTGGCGTCTTTCTTGTTGAAGAGGTATTTCAATGCGGAGTGGTCCGTGTAAACAACACTCTTGTTCATGATTAGATATGATCGAAACTTCTCGAAAGCGTAAACAACTGCAAGCATTTCTTTCTCTGTTGTTGTGTAGTTTGTTTCTGCTTCGGTCATGGTCTTACTAGCATAATGAATTGGTCGGAAATGCTTCTCAATTCTTTGCCCTAGGACCGCACCTATTGCATAATCACTTGCATCGCACATGATTTCAAAAGGTTGGTCCCAATTCGGAGCAATGAGAATTGGAGCTTCGGTTAACTTCTTTTTCAATGTTTGAAAGGCAAGAATGCAATCTTCCAAAAATGAAAGGAGTTGTTCTACTCTAAGAGATTGGTCATGGGTCGAGAGATTTTGGAAAAGTCTTTGATAAATCTTCGATAGAATCCAGCATGCCCGAGAAAACTTCTAATTCCTTTAACGGTTGTTGGGTGAGGAAGCTTTGAAATTACATCAACTTTGGCCTTATCGACTTCAATTCCTTTTCTAGAGATCTTATGTCCTAAAACAATGCCTTCTTTAACCATGAAATGGCTCTTTTCCCAATTTAGTGCTAATTTGGTGTCTTCACACCGTTTGAGCATTTTGTCTAAATTGGCAAGACACGAGGAAAAAGAATCTCCAAAAACTGAAAAATCGTCCATAAAAACCTCCATCGTTTTTTCTATCATGTCGTGAAAAATGGCCATCATACAACGTTGAAAAGTTCCGGGTGCATTGCACAAACCGAATGGCATACGACGGTACGCGAAAGTTCCGTATGGGCACGTGAAAGTAGTTTTCTCTTGATCTTTAGGATCAATTAGGATTTGAAAATACCCTGAAAAACCATCTAAGAAACAATAAAATTCGTTGCCGGCTAATCGCTCTAACATTTGGTCCATGAATGGTAACGGAAAATGGTCTTTACAAGTTGCTTCGTTTAACTTTCGATAGTCGATGCAAACTCTCCATCCCGTGACTAATCTTGTAGGCACCAATTCATTTTCTTCGTTCTTGACAACGGTCATACCACCTTTTTTAGGAACACAATGGACCGGACTAACCCATGGACTATCCGAGATCGGATAAATCAATCATGCGTCAAGAAGTTTTTCTACTTCTTTCTTGATGACGTCATGGATTTTAGGGTTAACCCTCCTTTGATGTTGGACTGAAGGTTCGTAATCATCTTCTAAAAGGATCTTGTGAGAGCAAAACTCTGGATCTATGCCTCGATATCATGAAAAGTTACCAAGCCATTGCTTGTTTTTGGTTTTTTAGAACGTTAATGAGGGAGGTCTTTTCATCATGGCTCAAAATCTTTGAAATTATGACTGGAAGTTTGTTATTTTCCTCTAGAAACGCATACTCGAGATGCGGAGGTAACTCTTTAAGTTCAACTTTGGGAAAGGTCCATACTTTGGTTCATAAGAATAGCATATTCAGGAAGACTTCTATTGTTCAACAACTTTAAGATGTTTTTGAAATTCCCGGGTGAATAATCTCCTTGGATTTTGAGTGAGATAATTGGATCATTTGTTGAGAAGTCTTGCGAGAATGAGAATGTCACCCTCGGGATCATAGTATGTAGCATTGGAAAAACTGGCGAAACTGGTTCATCATCGATTGTTATAAAAGCATCGGCTTCTTCAAAGAGTAGAAAATTGCTTTCATCAAAGGGAGTAAGTGTCAGAGATGTAGTGGAAATAATCAGATCGTAGTACGGAGAAGGATTGTTTATATAGCAACGGAATCGGAAAATCCAAGAACTTCTTATGAATAAATTTCACAAGCAGCATCGATTAAATCAAATTTCTTCAACGATTCGAGATTGTTGTATAAAATGGAAGGTGCATCACCACATTTAAGGTTAAAAAAATATTATACATACACTCCGTAAAGTAAACTCTCCTTCTTAAACATCGATAAAGCATGACCTCCTAAGAAAGGGTTCCCGCCCTAGTAATCCAACGGTACTCGAGTCAGATATAAAAATCAAGAACAACAAGAATCGCAGGAAATAGAAATTTTTCCCTACTTTTGCGAAAACATTCTCGGCGACACCGGTTGGTTTGGAAATTGTACGATCGGCTAACTCTAAAACCATTTTTGTTTTGGTAAGACCTGAAAATCTAACCTTTTTCCAAATGGAAAGAGGCATGAGATTAATGCTAGCCCCTAAATCGGCTGAGGGCTAATAATTATCAAACTCCGAAAATCACAGGATTTAAAATCGCCTGGACACCAAGCTTGTTCCGTAAGCTTGATTTAGAGGACGCCGCACTACTAATTTTCATTCAACCGGTTTTGGGTCAATTCGATCAACTTGTCTTTGTTTATTTAACATCTTTATAAACATCGACGCAAACTTTGGCATATGATGAGAGCCATCCGCGAAAACTAAGCTCAAAAATGAGGTTTCGAAAGATATTCTATAATCTTTAGAAGAAAGAATGTCATCGTTTTTCATGAATCTTTTTGTTTGTTGATCTCGACGGGTAAGGTAAATAGGTTTGGCTTGTTAGCAAAACGAAAGAAGGTTCTCTTCAATAGGTTCTTTGTCTTTGGTTTGATTCTTGGACCAGAATGGAGAGGTTGGAATGTCTCCCGATGCTGTACAGTCCTATCCTTTGTCAGCCTCACTTCCTTTTCCACCACGGACGGTGGGAATCCGAAGGTCGATCGTATGAAACCCCACACTACGATCTAATTTTGCCATTGGCTTCATTTCTTGGATTTAGAATGGTATTGCTTGGTAACGAACTTGAACTTGAAGGTTGGTTTGTGTGATAACTTTGCATGAAACTGAGCATCATCTTCTAAAAATCATCTTGCTTCTTTACTCTTTGAAAATCATTTTGGTTTCTTTGAAAATTATCTAACTTCATTTGCAAGTTATTCATATTCGCATCATTAGCTTTAGCATAACTTTCAAAATCCGTTTTGGACACACCTTGAATTTGTGAAACGGGAGGTAAAGCTTGATTAACCAAAGGTTGATTTGGGTGGTGGTTGTATGTGGGCTTGGGAAAACCACTCCATGATTGTTTGAAAACGTTTTGGTTAAAATTGCCTCCACGTTTTGATTTTGAAAATTAAAATATTGTTTCCTTAATCGGTTTTGGTTTTTTTTTTGAAACAATCGTTTGATTAAACTTCCCGGTGGTCTCATTTGGTTTGCCAAATTGGAAGGTTGGTTTCTTTGAAGAAAATTACCAACGGCTGCGGTTTGTTGAAATTGTTGGATGTTGTCATGAAAAATGGGAAAATCGTTTCCACCTCGAGTTAACGGACAATGGTTAAAATTATGATTCGATCCACATGTAACACATACTTCCTCAACCGCTTTGACGGGTGCGGGAGTAGTAACAACTAAAGCTTTCATTTCATTCATCATTTGTTTCATCTTAATAGTCATCTTATCCTCGAGAGAAGCGGCTATTTGTTGCATATCAAAAGAATTATTAGAAGGTGAAGAAGTAGAAAGAGGAGCATCCGTACTCACTCTTGAATCACTAGCACGACTTCTTGAGTAACGAACTTTTGACTTGCTTTCAATAATCGCTAATCCTTCTTGAGGCATCTTGTCTAAAAAATTGCCACCCGCGGCGGAATCTAAGGCATCTTGATCGTTGGAATTCAAAGAATTGTAAAAAGTATCGAGTTGGTGTAGTTCTGAGAAGCCATGGTGAGGACATTGACGAAGAAGTCCTTTAAAACGTTCCCATGCTTCATTGAAGGTTTCGTTTGGTTCTTGGAAAAAATTGGTGATTTTGTTTCGGAGATAAGTTGTTTTCGAAGGTGGGAAGAATTGATTTATGAATTTTGAAACAAGGTCGTCCCATGTGAGAATTGATCTTGGAGGTCTTGTCTACCATATCTGCGGTTTCACCGGCAGGAAAAAGGGACAAAGCAAAAGCTTATCGAAAGTGTTCGAATTCTGGATGTCTAAACCGTGGAAGTGACTTTGTTGAAAAATCGAAGGTGATTGTGAGGATCTTGTCTACCCGTAAACTTATTACTTTGCACAAGATTGATTAAAGGTTGTTTAAGCTCGAAATTGTTAGCATTAATCGGTGGAACAACAATAGCATCTTCATACCCTTCGATGGGTGCTTGTAACATTTGGGCCATCGTTCGATTGTCGGCCATTGCAACAATGTTTTGATCGACAATTGGTTCTTCTAAATCAAAATTTTCAACAACAACCGGAGGAGTTTGTTGTTGTCTACGTCTTCGAGATTGCGAACGAGTGCGCATAAAAAGTAAAACTAAAAATCAAAAAGCAAAACTTTACACTAAAATTTTTTTTTTTTTTGGTTTTTTTTTTTACAATGAATTTTAACGGTTACACGGAAGAGACTTAAACCAAATAATCAACTACTTCAATCTCACGGTACCCCTCCCAGCACTCGAAAATTCTTTTCAAGGTGAGCCCAGTACTTCTAGAGACACAAAGGCAAGTGTTTAAATCATTAAGTTCGATTTGGGAACCAACATTCACCTGGAATTAATTATGATAATACCTCCGTTGAGAGTATTATATTTTGGTATTTTTACCAATTGATGACTTTTTATTTCTTAATTAAAAAGAAAGATTTTTTTTATATTTTTGATTTTTCTTATTTTTTATCTTTTACTTATACTAAAAAGAAAAGGAAAATATTTTTTTACTTTTTTTATATTTTAATGATTTTTATTTTTTTTGGATTTTTGATTATAAACAAGAATGAAACGTTTCAATGGTGAAAGGATCTCAAACGCAAATCACTAAAAACGAAAGAATCTTAAACACTAGTCCCCGCGGCAGCGTCGCCAATAACTTGATTTTGAAAGTTTATATACCCTAAAATATACAAAAATAATATAAACTTAAGAGTAACAATTAAGAAAAATCCTAAGAAAATTCTCCATCTCAAAATATATATAATATAATATATAATACGTATATTTAACCGGGTAAGTATGATCACCCGGGTCGTTTCCCCAACGACTAGTGAAATTGAAACCTCGTTTAAGCTTGGATTCTGATTTGAATAAAGCAAAGATATTTTTGATAATCTATATCTACTAAATAAAAAGCAACAATTAAAATTGAACAATTAAAGGCAAATTAAACAATTAAACAAATACGGAAAACAAATAAAACGCGACTATTAAGCAAATAGACTAAAATTTAACCCTAAAATTGCAAACTAAATTTCTAAACCTAAATTAAAATAAAAATATTTTTTAAGATTATTTTTGAATTTTTTATCAATTAAAAACTATTTAATTCTAATTAAATCCTAAAAATTAAAAAAATGAGAATAATTGAAATTATATTTTTCCTAAGTAAAATAAGTAAAGAGAAAATTTTAGAAAAAGGAATTACTATTTTTGGCTTTTTAGATTAAAGATATGATCTTTCTAAAATTTAAACTAATTAAAAACTATAAAAATAATAAATCTATTAAAAATTAAATCCTAAAAATTTTATAAAAATTATACTAAATAAAGAAAATGTGCAGAAATTAATAAAAATTAAAAGCCCTAATTTTTATCTTTTAAATAAATCTTAATTAAACTAATTAAGACCTAAACCTAATTACTAATTAAAACTAATAAACTTGATTAAAATACTTAACTAAGGACTTAGGTGCAAAAACCAAAGACTAAATGGAAACTAACTAACTAAACCGTAAGACTAACAGAAAAACACCTGAAATTAAAAAGTTTACCCTACCTACCCTGAGAAAAGCCCAACCCGATTACAACTAAGTCCCTTAAGCATTTGAAAATTTTAAAAAGCTTAACAATGAAAAAACTTATAGAAGCAAAGTTGTAGAAAAAGCGTGAGAAACAACTTTCAAAAGCACTATGGTCTGAAACCCACTAATAAGCTCTTAAACAGCTTATTATTAAGCTGTTTACAGAAACAAGGGCTTATCCTTGGTTTTCACTTAATAAGCTATAAAAAGCTCAAAATAAGCTTAAAGTAAAATCTAAAAGCTGTTCTAAACTCCCTAAGATGTGCTTAAACTAATTGAGAAAAGAAACAAAAGCTGGAAACACTTTTAAGCTATTGAAAATGATTATGAAAATAGCTAACTCAAGAATCAAGCTAAAATGCACAAAATCAAATTAAGCTAAAAGGCTCTAAAAGCAAATCTAGATTATGAGCTTCTGAAAACTTATTAAGCTACTTATAAACTAACTATTTTAAGCAATAAAAATCTACTACCTTAACTAGAATTCAGTTTTAGAAAACTAGAATATTTAACCTACTGTTTTGTAATTTTTTGAACTGATTTAAAGCTAAATTTTAACAGAGCACAATAAGGCTAGAAAAAATAAGCTAGAAAATAAAATGTAAATCTTAATCTATATTAAGCATAACTAAAGCTATAAATACTAAAAGATAAGCTATTAAATCCTAACATTGCTGGCTCAATTTGGGCTTAAATATCAGCAGTACTAACTTATGTTAGTACTGCTGGTGCAATTGGCTATATCCACAAAAACCAAAATGCAGTCAAACCTAGTGACTACCACTACCTTAAACACACTCAAATGAGTGTGTATAGAACACATCCACCAAAATCCAAGCCTTTAAGGGCTTTGGATCAAAACAATCACAAGCAAAAAAGAAAGCACAAGGTAACCTTGGTGCCGAGAAGAACACTTAAGCCATAACCTCTTGAAGAATAAAATCAACTTTAGCAAATCTGATTTCCTATTGATTTTAAGAGATATTAAAAACAAATAGGAATCAAATGAATTTTGCAACAAATTATATTGACTTTTTAATGGTCAAACTTGCCTTATGCCAACAACCACCTTTACAGATATAGTAACTTTGATTAAGCTAACAAAATGAAAATCAATTTAATGAGACCTTAACCCCAGATGATAAACAGCTAATATTAATCTTAATAATCATTACTCAACAACTAAATAAGTAACACAATTAGTCTTAAGCTATTTTACCTTCTTTTTTGTTGGGTTTTTTAAGGTTTTTAATAACGAAGTGATTTGAATAAATCTAAAGATTCTAAACTAAGAAAAGCAAAAACCAGAGCAAACTGATTATGATTATATAAGCTAGATAAAAACACAAATAAGCACTAATAAAACCAATTTAAATATAGCAAATAAGCAATCTAAGTTTAGAAAAGCAATTCAACTAATATTTAAAGCAAGAAAATAAAGGAAAAACTACAAGGCCTCAAGCTAAGTCAAGAGAACCAAATTGGCAGCTACAAGCTCCCTAGCTAGTAATAAGCTATGGGGATAAGTCCATGGGAATCTCTTCCAAGTTAAATCCCCCTTACCAAAAACGATACTTCCACAAGTAAAGGTAAAATCACGTACTTAAACTGATTAAAATAATAAAGCGTATGATTAAAGAAGATTAAGCTCTATTATGAGCTTATAGACTCATTAGAGCTGAATTTGAGCTTATGAGGGCTTATTGAGCTTTAGCTTAATATTTGAGAGCTTAAAAGTGAGATTTAAAGAGCTTTAAACTGAATTTCATTAATAAAAGATACTGATTACATTACTTAAAAGGGAGATTACAAAATATTTTAGGAAAATTACATTTAAGAAAAATACGAAATTAAGCTAAACTAAAAGTTACTAAAATCTACCCTCCTTCTCTCTTGTGTGTGTGACAGGTGAGGCCTATTTATAGCCATTTTGTGAAGCTTCCAGACCCTTGCCTTGCTCTACACTCCTTCTAATCTCATCCCTTCATTTCCTTCAATGATTGGATCACAAATATTAGCCGTTGGATTGAATGTGGACACTTGAGGATTGCCAAGCTGTCATTCTTTGATGGTGACAGCTTGTGCTTCTTTTGTGAGTAGTTTAGTGCAAAAACCCACCAATATGTGTGCTTTCTCCATTTCCACGTGGCTTGAGCTTGAGAGTGAGCTAGTGAGAAGCGTGATTTGACTAATCTCTCCCTGCCATCTTATAAACGAGCTCTTGAATTGACCTAAGCACCCCTTAATTTGTATTTGCCCTTTGATTTTGACTGTGGGTAAAGATAGGGACGACGGGTGAATAGTGCTCACGTTTGGCGCCCAAGTTATAACTGAATTGGGTAAATTCAGTTTTAACTTTGACTCATTAGCACAATTGGCCCCTCTCTTTGCATTTCTCTTTTTGTAGTGTAAAAAGAATTTAGAAATTGGCAGAATCGGTCCTTGTGGTTTATAAAAAGGAAAATGGACTAGGGTTTTGGGCTTATGGTTATGGGCTTGGATCCGGGTAAGACCCAATTAGGCTTAGGGACCATTTATGGATTTTTCTGAAAGTAGAGGGGCTCAAATGGAATATTTTGGGTCTTGTTGACTTTTGTTGACCATGATTTGACTGGATTTGACTGAGGGTTTGACTTTTCCTGGCTTTGCTTCCGGCTTTTGTTCACTCTTCCGTTCTCGTGTCCGTGCTTGCCCGTTTTTGACTGTTTTCTTGTGATTTTTGATATATCCGTACCTGCATACACAAAACACAAATACAAGCATATTTTTGCCATTTTTGGTCTGTTTTGGGTTTAATTGGGTTATTTTAGGTATTAACGGATATGTGTATTTTACACTTATCAGTTATGAACCATTAAAATTACCTAATACCAGTTCAAAAAGATTAACAAAAGAAAATAAATATAAAAGATATAAAAAATCAAACAGAAAATATAGAACATATGAAAATGTAAAATATATAACAGAAGAAAAGGAAATTATAAAAAATATAAAAAAGGTTCATTTAATAAAGATAATAACTATAAAAATAATTATAAAGATACTATAATATGTTATAAATGTGGTAAACAAGGTCATACATCAAAAAATTGTTATACTAAGAAAAGAATTAATGAACTTTAACATAGTACGTGAGCGTAAAACCTAAAAAGTCAGATAATGAAAATAATGATAAATGAAGAAAGTGATATATCAGATTACGAAGAAGAAGATTTAAATATATTAGAAAATGAGTCTACAAGTGATAATGAATCAGAAATTTGTAATTGTATTGGAAATTGTGCATGTGAATATAAAGAGATAAATACTATAAATGAAGATAATGAATTAGAATCAATAATAGAATTATTAAATCAAATAAAAGATCCAAATGTAAGACAAATATATATAGATAAATTAGAAGAAAAACTAAAGAAACTAAAACTATTAAGAAAAAATAAACAAACTTACAATTTTAATGAAAAATGTAAAAGATTTAATAAAGAGGCAAAAGCAATAACAATTAATGAGTTACAAGAAGAATTAAATAATGTAAAATTTGAAATAACAATGATAAAAAAAATGAAAACATTAGAAGAAAAGATAAAAAATAATGAACCAAATAAAGAAAGCATTTCAAATTCAAATCCATAATTAATCAATAATATACAAAGTATAAGTTCTCAGAAATGGCACACAAAGATTAATATAACAATAAACGAAGAATTCAAATTATCATTAATAGCTTTATTATATGTGTATATATATATATATGTATATATATATATATATATATATATATATATATATATATATATATATATATATATATGTATACATACATATATGTATACATACATATATGTATACATACATATATGTATACATACATATATGTATACATACATATATGTATAAACATAATAATCTATACATACATATGTATATGTCTACATATAGTGTATGTATACATATATATATTGTATACATATATATATAGTAGTATATATATATATATATATATACATATATATATATATGTATATTGTA
Source organism: Tanacetum coccineum (assembly GCA_026074375.1). Classification (NCBI taxonomy): domain Eukaryota; kingdom Viridiplantae; phylum Streptophyta; class Magnoliopsida; order Asterales; family Asteraceae; genus Tanacetum; species Tanacetum coccineum. The sequence continues at coordinate 11,278 of BQNB010057141.1, forward strand.
TTAGATATATGTAGATTTAAATATATATATAATATATATAGTTATATATGTATATATATATATACATATATATATATATATATATATATATATATATATATATATATATATATATATATATATACACATATAATAAAGCTATTAATGATAATTTGAATTCTCCGTTTATTGTTATATTAATCTTTGTGTGCCATTTCTGAGAACTTATACTTTGTATATTATTGATTAATTCTGGATTTGAATTTGAAGTACTTTCTTTATTTGGTTCATTATCTTTTGTCTTTTCTTCTAATGTTTTCATTTTTTGTTTTATCATTGTTATTTCAAATTTTACATTATTCAATTCTTCTTGTAACTCATTAATTGTTATTGGTTTTGTTTCTTTATTAAATCTTTTACATATTTCATTAAAATTGTAAGTTTGTTTATTCTTTTCAATAGTTTTAGTTTTCTTTAGTTTTTCTTCTAATTTATCTATATATATTTGTCTCACATTTGGATCTTTTATTTGATTTAATAATTCTATTATTGATTCTAATTCATTATCTTCTTTTATAGTATTTATCTCTTTATATTCACATGCACAATTTCCAATACAATTACAAATTTCTGATTCATTATTACTTGTAGACTCATTTTCTAATATATTTAGATCTTCTTTTTCGTAATCTGATATATCACTTTCTTCATTTATCATTATTTTCATTATCTGATCTTTAAGTTTATCAGAAATGTTAAGTTCATTGATTCTTTTCTTAGTATAACAATTTTTTGATGTATGACCTTGTTTACCACATTTATAACATATTATAGTATCTTTATAATTATTTTTATAGTTATTATCTTTATTAAATGAGCCTTTTTTATATTTTTTATAATTTCCTCTTCTTCTGTTATATATTTTATCATTTTCATATGTTCTATATTTTTTATTTGATTTTTTATATCTTTTATATTTATTTTCTTTTGTTAATCTTTTTGAACTGGTATTAGGTAATTTTAATGGTTCATAACTGATAAGTGTAAAATACACATATCCGTTAATACCTAAAATAACCCAATTAAACCCAAAACAGACCAAAAATGGCAAAAATATGCTTGTATTTGTGTTTTGTGTATGCAGGTACGGATATATCAAAAATCACAAGAAAACAGTCAAAAACGGGCAAGCACGGACACAAGAACGAAGAGTATCAAAAGGCCGAAGCAAAGCCATTAAAAGTCAAACCAACATCAATCCAGTCAAATCATGGTCAACAAAAGTCAACAAGACCCAAAATATTCCATTTGAGCCCCTCAACTTTCAGAAAAATCCATAAATGGTCCCTAAGCCTAATTGGGCCTTACCCGGATCCAAGCCCATAACCATAAGCCCAAAACCCTAGTCCATTTTCCTTTTTATAAACCAAGAAAAAAAAATAATATATATTGGGATTGGGGAAAAAATTGGACCTTCTGCCAATTTCTAAATTCTTTTTACACTACAAAAAGAGAAATGCAAAGAGAGGGACCAATTGTGCTAATGAGTCAAAGTTAAAACTGAATTTACCCAATTCAGTTATAACTTGGGCGCCAAAAGTGAGCACTATTCACCCGTCGTCCCCATCTTTACCCACAGTCAAAATCAAAGGGCAAATACAAATTAAGGGGTGCTTAGGTCAATTCAAGAGCTCGTTTATAAGATGGCAGGGAGAGATTAGTCAAATCACGCTTCTCACTAGCTCACTCTCAAGCTCAAGCCACGTGGAGATGGAGAAAGCACACATATTGGTGGGTTTTTGCACTAAACTACTCACAAAAGAAGCACAAGCTTGTCACCATAAAAGAATGACAGATTGGCAATCCTCAAATGTCCACATTCAATCCAACGGCCAATATTTGGGTGATCAATCATTAAAAGGAAATGAAGGGATGAGATTTAGTAAGGAAGTGTAGAGTAAAACAGGCAAGGGTCTGGAAGCTTCATAAAATGGCTATAAATAGACCTCACCTCTCACACACACAAGAGAGAGGGAGAGTAGATTTTAGTAACTTTTAGTTTAGCTTAATTTTGTATTTTTCTTAAATGTAATTTTCCTTAAATATTTTGTAATCTCCCTTTTAAGCAATGTAATCAGTATCTTTTATTAATGAAATTCAGTTTAAAGCTCTTTAAATCTTACTTTTAAGCTCTCATTTAAACTCTCAAATATTAAGCTAAAGCTCAATAAGCCCTCATAAGCTCGAATTCAGCTTTAATGAGTCTATAAGCTCATAATAGAGCTTAATTTTTAATCCATACTTTTTATTCTTAAATCATTTAAGTATTGATTACCTTTCTTGTGGACTTATAACTTGTTGGAAGGGGAACTTAACTGGAAGAGATTCCCATGGACTTATACCCTAGCTTATTAATAAGCTATGGAGCTTGTAGCTGCCAATTTAGGTTTCCCTTGCTTAGTCTAAGGCCTTGTAATTTTTTCGCTTTAATTTCTTGCTTTAAATAATCAGTTTGAATTGCTTTCTAAACTTAGATCTGCTTATTTGCTTATTTAATTGGTTTATTAGTGCTTATTTGTGTTTTATCTAGCTTAATAATCATAATAGTTTAGCTGTTTTTGCTTTTCTTAGTTTAGATCTTAGATTTATAAATCACTTGTTATAAAACCTTAAAAAACCCAACAAAAAAGAAGGTAAAATAGCTTAAGACTAATTGTGTTACTTATTTAGTTGTTGAGTAATGATTATTAAGATTAATATTAGCTGTTTATCATCTGGGGTTAAGGTCTCATTAAGTTGATTTTCATTTTGTTAGCTTAATCATAAGCTACTATATCTGTAAAGGGGTGTTTGGCATAAGCAAGTTTGACCATAAAAAGTCAATATAATTTGTGCAAAACATTTGAGTCAGTTTTAATATCACTTAAAATCAATAGGAAAACAGATTTCAAAAGTTAGATTTTAATCTTCAAAAGGTTATGGCTTAAGTTTTCTTCTCAGCACCAAGGTACCTTGTGCCTTTCTTTTTTGCTTGTGATGTTTTGATCCAAAGCCCTTAAGGCTTGGATTTTGGTTGCATTGTGTTTATACACACTCATTTGAGTGTGTTTAAGGTAGTGGTAGTCACTAGGTTTGGCTGCATTTTGGTTTTTGTGGAATAGCCAATTGCACCAGCAGTACTAACATAAGTTAGTACTGCTGATATTTAAGCCCCAATTTAAGCCAGCAATGTTAGGATTTAATAGCTTATCTTTTAGTATTTTATAGTTTAGTTATAGCTTAATATAGATTAAGACTTACATTTTATTTTCTAGCTTATTTTTCTAGCTTATTTTGCTGTCAAAATTTAGCTTAAACAGTCAAAAATTACAAAAACAGTAGGTTAAATATTTAGTTTCTAAAAACTGAATTCTAGCTTAAGGTAGTAGATTTTATTGCTTAAATAGTTAGTTTATAAGTAGCTTAATAAGTTTTCAGAAGCTCATAATCAGAATTTGCTTTAGAGCCTTATAGCCTTAATTTGATTTGTTCATTTACTTGATTCTTGAGTAGCTATTTCATAACATTTTCAATAGCTTAAAAGTGTTTCCAGCTTTTGTTTCTTTTCTCAATTAGTTTAAGCACATCTTAGGGAGTTTAGAACAGCTTTTAGATTTTACTTTAAGCTTATTTTGAGCTTTTTATAGCTTATTAAGTGAAAACCAAGGATAAGCCCTTGTTTCTGTAAACAGCTTAATAATAAGCTGTTTAAGAGCTTATTAGTGGGTTTCAGACCATAGTGCTTTTGTTAAAGTTGTTCTCTCCAATTTTTTTCTACAACTTTGCTTCTTTAAGTTTTTTCATTTTTTAAGCTTTTTAAAATTTCAAATGCTTAATGGACTTAGTTTGTAATCGGTTGCTCTCAGGGTAGGTAGTGTAACTTTTTAATTTCAGTTGTTTTTCTGTTAGTCCTTACGTTAGTTAGTTAGTTTCCCAGTTAGTCCTTTAGGTTTTTGCACCATCAGTCCTTAGTTAAGTATTTTAATCAAGTTTATTAGTTTTAATTAGTAATTAGGTTTAGGTCTTAATTAGTTTAATTAAGATTTATTTAAAAGATAAAAATTAGGGCTTTTAATTTTTATTAATTTCTGCACATTTTCTTTATTTAGTATAATTTTTATAAAAATTTTAGGATTTAATTTTTAATAGATTTATTATTTTTATAGTTTTTAATTAGTTTAAATTTTAGAAAGATCATATCTTTAATCTAAAAAGCCAAAAATAGTAATTCCTTAAAAATAGTTAAAAATAGTTTTTTTTGCTTTTATAATATTTTAGACTTTTCTAAGCTTAAAAATCATTTTTCCAAATTTTTAGAACTTATTTTGCTATTTTTTAAGATTTAATTAGATTAAATTAGTTTTTAATTAATAATAAATCTTAGGTTTAGAATTTTAGTTTACATTTTTAGGGGTTAAATTTAGTTTACTTGCTTAATTGTCACATTTTATTTGTTTCCCGTATTTGTTTAATTGTTTAAATTGCTTTTATTTAGTAGATATAGATTATCAAAAATATCTTTGCTTTATTCAAATCAGAATCCAAGCTTAAACGAGGTTTCAATTTCACTAGTCGTTGGGGAAACGACCCGGGTGATCATACTTACCCGGTTAAATATACGTATTATATATTATATTATATATATTTTTGAGAGTGAATTTTATCAAGGGTAACTTGGTAATTTTCTTAATTACTCTTAGGATTATATTATATTGTGATATATTTTAGGTATATAAAACTCGCAACAAGAAGGATGACTTTTAAGGCTGATTTTGGCCCCTATTTATAGGTTTCTGATGTTTACAGCATAACTGATTCGTGAGGTTACGCCGTAACCTTGCTGATGTCGACATTTCAAAATATAGGCAAATTGGACTTTACGGCGTAACTGATTTGTTAGGTTACGCCGTAACCATGATGTGAAGAGTTTATGGCGTAATCTATTTGTGAGGTTACGCCGTGACCATGACGTGGAAAGTTTATGGCTTAATCTATATTGGCGTAGACACTGGTGATTCAGTTGTATCAATAGCTCATGGTGCAACAGCTACTGGAATTGGAGAAACAGCAATGGATGGAGGATTGAAGATTCATCGAACATGGGTTGGAACAAACGATCCTAATCATCTCTATTTGGTGGATTACAAGGTTGTTGAGGAATAGGGTTTGGAACGAGTCCTGAACTGGTTGTTGCAGGAGTCATAGATTGAAGCCCTGGTCCTGAACTGAATTGTTTAGAAGCCATTGTTGTCAGCTCATCGAACGTCACATGAATTGTTTCCATAATTTTCCGGGTTCTTCTGTTATAGATTTTGAAAGCTTTCTTTGCAGGCGCGTATCCAACAAAAATACCAATATCAGCCTTTGCATTTAGTTTACCCAAATCCTCACTGTCATTGGTCGGATAACAGAGTGAACCAAAGACATAAAGAAATGATAAATCCGGCTTCTTGTCGTACATTAGCTCATAAGGAGTTTTGTTGTAGTAGAGACGGATCAAGGAATGATTTTGGGTATAACAAGCTGTGTTGATTGCTTCGGCCTATAGAAACAGAGGAGCTTTTGAAAATATCAACATTATGCGAGTAGCTTCCACAAGAGTTTGGTTTCGCCTTTCGACAACGCCATTCTGTTGAGGAGTGCGAGCAACAGATGTTTGATGTGAAATGCCGACATTTTCATAGAAATCACGAAGAGTTTGATTAACAAATTTTGTTTCATTATCTATTCTTACATTACGGACTGTGGCATTCAAACGAACTTGAATATTTTTGATGCACTTGATGATATCGTCAGGAGCTTCATCCTTTGATCTCAAGAATCTGACCCAAGTATATCGTGAGTAATCGTCAACAATCACCAAGATATACTTTTTCTCGTTAATACTCTCTACACGCATCAGTCTACAAAGATCCATTTGCAAAAGATATAGTTTCTCTTAATTAGTGTCTTCAGCCTTAGGTTGATGAGAGGATTTCTTGCTTTTTCCTAATGCACATGCAGAACACATATGATCTTTTTGAAATTTAAGTCTTGGAATGCCTCGAGCAAGACCGTCTTTAGCTAGCTTGTTAAGAGTACCGAAGTTAAGATGCGATAACCGACGGTGCCATAACCAGCTCTTAGTCTTTGATGCTTTTGATAGAAGACAGATCGGAGAAGTCTTTGGCATGTCATCAAGAGAAATTATGTACAAATTTGTGTCTCTGGATCCTGAAAGTAAATCAACACCTTCTAAATTCCGAATATAGCAAGTGTTTTTCCGAAAAGCGACTCCAAGATCTGCGTCATAAAATTTTCTAATAGAAAACAAGTTATGTCCAAGCCCCTCAACATAGTATACCCTTGAGATAATTACGTTCCCCAACTGATAGTCACCATACCCCATTATCTTTGCAACTTGGTCGTTTCCGAATCGAACAGTTACCAGAAATTTACTAATGAAGTTCATGAGCTGAGAGCGGTTCCCTGTCATATGTTTTGAACATCCGGAGTCCAGATACCAGAAAATAATCTAAACAACCTGTCATTGACAAAAGAAGAAGAATATGGAACATCTGTAGCATTGGATCCCCACAAATGATTGGGTTCCGAGTTGTTAGCAATTTTAGATTCTACAATCCTAGCCTTCTTACTCAAACCTACTGATTTTATTTGTTTGGGTCTCCTACTATAGACTTTAATCTCTGGTTTTGGTGTTTCAACTGAATTATAAGTGGTTTCCTTAAAAGGCACTGTTTTATTAGGAGTGAACCTAGTTAAAGGGCACGAATTACCAACTATAGTGAAAAGTCTTCCTGTTGATTTCCACTTAAGTCCTACATCAGTGAACACTTTACCCGTAGGTTTCCAAATATTTTGCACTTGGCTTTTCTTTAACTTAGATTTAGATTTAGCATGCATATTCACATCATTCACAAATTCAAGGAAACACACATCATGATTTGCATCAAACATACATTGCTTACATTTAGCACAAATTAACTGAGAATTCGCATTTAACATAGTATGCTTAACATTGTCATCACAAATATGTTCTTTAACACTATTTTTTTTATTCACTTTCCTAGGTTGGGCTTCTACTTTATTCTGATTGTTGCTACTTGGTTTTTGCGAGATCATATCATTCTTTTTATTGCCTGTAGGCTGTGATCTGCAAGTACTAGTAGAACACTTCAATCCTGTAGAAGACAACACAGTTGTGTTAGAATCAGATGTCTTAGATGACTCAACATGTTTGACGTTTCTTGAGGATGTGAGAGGTTCAGAAAACCTAACTTCTTGACCTTATTCATTGGTGTGATAGCAACATTTTTCTCACTAGGTTTAATCGCATTAGGGCACGTATCTTGAGCATATATAAGTGACTCCTGAATTCGTGTGGCATGCTTACAGGCAAGGTCTAACGCATTATCTAAAGGCTATTTTTCTTTAGCTTGTTCAACTATTCCTTGAAGTATATCAGCTTATTTCTGAGTATGCTTAAGATAGTATGTGTGAGCTTCCAAATTTTGCAATAACCTATGAGCTAAAGGATCTACGTCTAGCTTGAACATGCCTAGAGAAATAGTGGTGGCAATTGGTATTTGTGCAACATTTTCAACTTCTTTCCCTTTTAATTTTCGTAAATCGTTTTTTAATGATGTGATGACAAAAACATTGTCTTGAATTTAACGTTTTAAATCCGCATTTTCCATAGACTTGGAGTTTAATTGAGCAATCAAAGAGTCATCGTGTTCCTTAGAGAGAGCACATGTCTTTTTAATTGAGTCAAATTGATCTTTATAAATCTTTTTCAAATGCCTAATTTCTTTATGCAAAAAGTAATTTTGCCACACTATGCTCTAATTCAATGTTTATGGTCTCAATTTCTTCCATTTCATGTTTGACTTTCTCTTCCTTGTCATTTTCTCTCATCGTTTTGATATGTTTCTTCAACTTACAGATTGTAGTGTCTTTATATAACACCTCTATTTTTGACATATAGCAGCGGAAGCTAATCTGGGGTATTATTTCATAGTACAACAGTCATAATCATAGAAAACGACTCAAAAGAGACGTTTTTAAAAGATAAGTTATCATTCATTATTTTATCAGAGTTTTTACAAACAGAGGTCCTAAAATCTACATGAAAACATAAAGTTTGAATGATAACAGTTTAGCCATCTTCAAGTCCGTGCCACTCTATGCCATAAGGTTCTCAGTTACCTGAGATAAACATGCTAAAAAGTCAACACAAAGGTTGAGTGATATTCATAGGTTTATAGTAAACAGTTTGAATACAAGTTCAATAGTGGGTTACGTTGTTATACACCCATAAGTGTAATAATTGCAATGAGTACAATTATTATAGAAAACAATATTATTGCCCGAAGCTCATGCACCGAGACCTTGAGATAATCAATAATCACAATAAGTTGCCCCAACGGGTGCCTTTGCCAAACACCCGCATAGTGTTTTAAATGAAGTGCGTTTGGTTACCAGAAAGTATAGGTACACCAACGGGGAAGCTTAGTCCCAAATAGATCTATTCACAGCATTCACGCTTACTCCGAAAAGTAATTAACGGTTCATGATAGTGGGGTCTTAATGACAAAAGTAAGGACTTAGGCAATAATATATCAGGATAGCATACAGTTGGAAAAATACTCGTATTCATGGTTTATAGCATGTATCCCCCTCGCGGGTTTATGAAAACATTAGAAGATTTAAAATGCGAGGCTATGAACTCACCTTAACAGGGGAAATCTGATTGATGGCAAAAGTATATAAAGTGAAAGTAACGGCTTCGTCACACAACCTGGGGTAATATGTCAAGTCTTAGTGTGATGGTTTATGTTTCAAAACTTTATAAAGTTTAACGTATTACTTTGATTTATTAATTTATGGAAATATTGTATCACTGTTCGGGCCATCATAATTCAGAGGTCATGTAGTAAACGTTTGAGGAGCCAGGACACTTTAAATCGTAAATCCAGCAAACTCGTCAAAACGTATACCCAAATGAAACTCCTCACATGAAGCAAGCTCCCTAATAACGTGATATGATAAGATTTTTTAGTTTCTTCAAAAGTTAGTCGATGATAAGTTACGTTAAATATATAACGTAATGGTTTTATAATGCGTCGATCGATGATCAATAACGATAAATGTGTCGAGTTTTAATAAAATCGAGTCTTATAATATTAATATATTTTTTTATAATTTATATAAAAATATTATATTTTTATATTTTTAGTTGCTAAAAATGGCCTTAATTATACCCTGATTATAAACTTTTACAAGTTTAGTTTTATATATAAAGTATATATAATTTAAACCTTTAACTTTAGAACTTGGCAAAACTTATAGTTATAAATTTGGAATAATGACATTTTCAGCCCCTCTAGTTATAAATTTTAGAAATTTACGATATATACCCCAATGCATGAAAACATTTGCAAATCAAGTCCCAAAAGCCATGCAAGCTTATTTTAGGTTCCAAAATGATATTTGAAGGTTTAGTAGCCTATTAGAATAAGCTAAAATAGATGTTCTAACGTCAAAAACAAACCCCCCAACAAAAGTTTAGAAAAAGGATTTGTTAGCTAGAAAATCAAAACGGGTCATTTTTAGGGTTTTAATAAAAAACGCATGGGTTTGAGGATTCAAGGCTTTAACAAGAGTTCATATATGATCTTAAGAGTATTATGAACATTCTAATATAGATTATAAGATTATTGAACAAGATTTTGAGCTTACTTAAGCTAAAATGGGTCGAAATGGGGTTTTCGGGTTCGTACGCCTAGTAACGACTTCAAGGGTTCCTTTCTCTTGATTCTTGGCTTCTATTCTAAGCTTAGAGACTTTACTTGATCATTCTTGATCTGATTTAAGACTTCATTGTTGTATTTGATGAGTTTTGAGGTGTGTTTGAATGGTTGCTTGGATGCGGCTATATATAGGGGTGAAACAAGCCTTAGTGCCCAAGTTTACTTGATGTAATAGATCTAGGGCTGTAGATTAGTGAACAATGAAGCCTAGTGGTGAGTCTTGAGAGCTAGGAACTAGATATGAAAGGTGTAAGGGTTTTGAAGGGGTTCAGGTACAAAGGAGGACAAGTAGGTGACAAAGCAAGACTTGGTGCTTAAGGATGGTGATAGAGGTGCTTGTAAGCTGCTTGGTGATGTGGTGGTGATGTAATAGTGGTGCTAGGGTGCAAGGTTAGGTTTAAAATAGGTCAAAATAAAAGAAAAGGGGTGTCATGTTGGATTTAGTTTCGGCTTAGGGTTTTGGACTTTAAATTCGTGGATTAGGGTTAAATTAGGGATACAATAGTGGTTTAGGATTAAGGTTTTAAGTGGTAAAGATTAGGGTTAAGGGGGGGGGGGGGGGAGGGGGGAATTAAGGATTAGGGTTAGTGTTAGGTTTAGGGTTTAGTTTCAGGTTTAAATGAAATTAGGGTTTAAGGGTTTCGTTTAGGGTTTAGGGTTTTAGATTAGGGTTTTAGAATGAATTAAGGTTTAGATTTAGGGTTTAGATATTGTACATTGAGTGTCGTACCTTGTACTAAAGAGGTGGTACGAAATCTAGAATGAAATGTGACAAATTAGCCACCCCCTTTTTATTTTTATTAGAATTCATGCATTGTTGATTTTACATTGAGTATTTAGGACCTTGTACATTTGACTTATAGGGAAAATATAATTCAAATATTGTGTATGGTAACACTTGTACACATCTTTGAATACTTTTTTACATTCATTATATGTTTTTTAAAAAATAGATTACATATAATTAGGGTTTTGATATAAACATTTACGTTTAATGCTTGTTTTGAAATAACATTTTGAAAAGTACGTTAAATGGATAATGTACTTGGTAAAATGATATTAAGATATAGACTTGACATATTAGGATGTTTACATGATGTAAACATAGATAGAGATGGCATTGATAGAGGTTGCGTGAGCTCGTTTACTTTAGAGATGCAAGTTACGTTGCATAATGAGATAAAGCAAAAAAATTTCCTTGTAAAAAGGTGGTATATATATAATAGATGGATATTACAGTGCATCTAATTTAATAAATGGATAATTACATTGATGAAAAATACAGGTTGTTGTAGTCTCCCTCCCTTAAAAGAAATCTCGTCCCGAGATTTAGTTGGATGCCGCAGTGATGTTTGAAAACAGATGTGTATACTTGGCACGAATTTGATCTTCGTGTTCCCATGTAAATTTTGGTCCTCTTTTAGAGTTCCATCTTACTTTGACAATAGGAATACGACTTTGCTTCAGTTGCTTGACTTCTCGATCCATGATCTCCACTGGTTCTTCCACAAAGTTGAGTTTGTCATCGAGTCGAAGCTCTTTCATTGGAATGACAAGGGATTCGTCAGATAAGCATTTCTTTAGATTAGAAACGTGGAAAGTACTGTGGATATTACTGAGCTCTTCAGGAAGCTCAAGTTTATATGCCACTAGGCCAATCCGTTCAAGGATTTTGAAAGGTCCAATGTACCGAGGGTTAAGCTTTCCTCGTTTTCCAAATCGGATGATACCTTTACGAGGTGATACTTTTAACATAACATGATCTCCAACTTGAAATTCTAAAGGCTTTCGTCTTATATTGGCATAACTTCTCTGCCGGTCTCTTGCAGCTTGCAAGCGTTGTCGAATTTGCACTATCTTTTCAGTGGTTTCATGGATTATTTCTGGTCCCGTAAGTTGAACATCTCCAACTTCGGCCCAGCAAACAGGTGATCTGCACTTTTGACCATAAAGTGCCTCAAATGGTGCTGCCTTAATACTGGCATGGTAACTGTTATTGTAAGAAAATTCTACTAATGGTAAGTGTTTTTCCCATCCTTTTTCAAAATCTATAACACAGGCTCGAAGCATGTCTTTGAGTGTTTGAATGGTACTTTCACTTTGCCCATCAGTTTCAGGATGATATGCCGTACTTATGTCTAATTGAGTACTCAAAGCACTTTGTAATGATTGCCAGAATCTGGACGTGAAATGACTGTCACGATCCGAGATGATAGATATTGACACGCCATGTCGGGAGACTATTTCTTTGATGTATAACCTTGTAAGGGTTTCCATACTATCTGTCTCTCGGGTAGGGATGAAATGTGCGGATTTGGTAAGACGATCGACAATGACCTAGATTGTGTCATGTCCGTTTGAGGTTTTAGGTAGTTTTGTGATGAAATCCATTGTTATTTTCTCCCACTTCCATATAGGAATCTCTAGTTGTACCAATAAGCCGGATGGCTTCTGACATTCTGCTTTAACTCTAGAGCATGTTAAACATTTGCCAACATATTCAACGATGATTGCCTTCATGTTAGGCCACCAATAGAGTTTCTTTAGATCCTGATACATCTTGTCAGAACCTGGGTGAATGGAATACTTTGATTTATGGGACTCATGCATGATTAAGTCTCTTAGATTACCAAAAAGTGGTAACCAGCTTCGGTTTTTAATACAACGAGTTCCATCAGGACGTATTTCAAATGCTTTGTCCATTCCTCGTAAGTTTTTAGCCTTGATGTTTTCTTCTATGAGTGCTTCGGTTTGAGGTTTGAGAATTTGTGATGGTAAGTTTGGATGAATGGTCATAACTAATGATCTAACTCGGAGTGGTTTGATTCGTTCCTTCTGGCTTAAGGCATCTGCTACGACATTTGCCTTTCCAGGATGGTAGCGAATTTCACAATCGTAATCTGCAAGCAATTCTAGCCAACGGCGTTGTCTCATGTTCAACTCTTTCTGATCAAGGATATGCTGAAGACTTTTATGATCAGTGAACACAGTACATTTGGTGCCATACAGATAGTGTCTCCAAATTTTAAGAGCGAATACTACTGCTTCTAATTCGAGATCATGAGTGGTATAGTTTTCTTCATTAGGCTTAAGTTGTCGGGATGCATATGTAATAACCTTCTCTATTTGCATTAACACCGCTCCCAGACCTTGATGGGATGCATCACAGTAAACAACAAAATCGTCATTTCCTTTTAGTAATGCTAAGATTGGAGCTTCACATAGCTTCTGTTTAAGTAGTTGAAAAGCTGTCTCTTGATCTTCGCCTTAGATATACTTCTTGTTTTTCTGGGTTAATTCAGTCAAAGACTTTGCAATCTTCGAGAAATCTTTGATAAATCTCCAATAATAACCGGAAAGTCCTAAGAATTGACGTATTTCTGTGGGTGTAGTAGGAGATGTCCAATTCTTAACTGCTTTAATCTTGGCGGGGTCAACATGAAGTCCTTGACTATCAATTAAGTGTCCAAGAAATTGCACGATATGAATCCAGAAATCACACTTGGAGAACTTGGCAATTACATGTTAATACTACTGTGCACGATTACTGTTGTTCATTGTTAAAACTGTTTGTTCAAAGTACTGCTGCCATAGATATTAGTACTGTTCTTCCAAAGTACTTAATACTGTTTGCACATGTGAAGGCCTATGGAGTACAAATAAGCTAGGAGTCCAAGTACTGATGCTCAAAGTGTACTGGTGTGGCTAACTGTTAGACACACCTGGTTTTATGGCCTCCAAGTGATGTTGGGTTTGAGTACAAGTTTAATGTTTATATGTGTTTCATGTACTATTGGGCTCAAGGAAGGTTAGTATTGTTTGTGGGATTTATGTTAAAACAGTTAGTGATCAAAAGATAATAATACTTTGTTGCTTAGAAGATTCAAAAGAGTATTATTTTTGTAACAGTTTTAATTAATGCTGTTCGAAGTATTGTATTTGTACTCGCCAAGGAAAAATGGATATTATGTCTTATGCACGGTGAAGTTAGTACTGTTTGAGGTGAATGTATGCATGCGTCGCCGATAAAATTTTTGATACTGCAGTATCATCGAGGAAAAGCAAGTTAATGCTGATAGTTGTTCGATATCAGCAGTACTTGGTTTTTGGAGGGAATTTGGATCTCGGACTGAACTCATTTTTCAAAATAGTTATTCTTGTTGGATATATGGCTCATTTTGGAGATTATTTGAAGATGTAATTACGAAGACAGTTGATTATTGCTTATTTGATGTTGTAGTTGGGTCTCACAAGTGCCGTGGTGCTTATCATATCTTAAAGTTGTGGTTTGGTTTATTTATGATAACTTGTTCGTGATTAATTGGTTTGTTGACGAAGGACCTTGTCAAATTCTAGCAAAGGCTGTGATTTTTCTTATAGGTGCTCAATGCTAACATTTGCTATCACTTAGTATGTGTCTATAGAAAGATGATGATGTTTTGTAAGTGGTTGCTGAGTTCTACTTATTATTTCACAGATTTATTTATAAGTTAGATCGTCACATTAGATAGTGCCAAGATTAAGACACAAGTTTGGGAGATTCTACTTCTTCATCAAATTCGTTATACTCAGTTTTCTTCATCAGTGATTACTACATAGAGCCTACAGAGTTCGAGATTCAAGAGATGGTAAACATAGGGTTTCAGTGGAAGCTTATTGATTAAATGTTTAACCATCTACATGCACCACTTGAGGTTGCATATCTACAGAAGAACACTACTTGATTATAACAAAAAGGGAAAGAAGTTTCCTTCGTATATTAACTTCAGGAGAAGTTTGTGCTTATTTGGTTTTGTCATTATCAGCTAGGGGAATATTGTTGGGAATTATATTTGAGTTGATAAAGACAAAATAATGAATGAAACAAGATGGAAACAAGAAGGACCAAAGTCGTCATTGTAGAAGTCTTCAAAAGATAAGAATTAGAAGATTCTCTCAGATTTGGTCAAAGATAAAGATAATATTTAATTGATTTTCTTATTAATTATCTTTATTAGTTTCCATGTAAACTTTGACTCCTTATACTATAAAAGGAGGTCTAAGGTATGTAGTTTATTCATCTAGAATAGAATAGAATAGCAGACTTCTCAATGAGAGTCTAGCAAAAGCGTGTGTGTGTACACGTTTAGTAGTAGTGGTAGTTAGTTTATTAGATAGTTGGTGTAGCCTCATTCATTCTGATCAAATATAATGAAGGCTTCAATGTTCGGTTATAACCTTGTTTGATAATATTGTGTTCTTTATTATTCTGCTGCGTGTTCAATATTATCTGTAAAACTATCCTAGATGAGTCAAATCGATTCTCTACAAAGCATTTTCGAATTTGCACTATCTTTTTAGTGGTTTCATGGATTGTTTCTGGTCCCATAAGTTTAACATCTCCAACTCTGGCCTAGCAAACAGGTAATCTACACTTTCGACCATAAAGTGCCTCAAATGGTGCTGCCTTGATACTGGCATGGTAACTGTTATTGTAAGAAAATTCTACTAATGGTAAGTGTTTTTCCCATCCTTTTCCAAAATCTATAACACAGGCTCAAAGCATGTCTTCGAGTGTTTGGATGGTTCTTTCACTTTGTCCATCGGTTTCAGGATGATATGTCGTACTCATGTCTAATTGAGTACCCAAAGCACTTTGTAATGATTGCTAGAATCTGGACGTGAAATGACTGTCACGATCCGAGATGATAGATATTGGCACTCCATGCCGGGAGACTATTTCCTTTATGTACAATCTTGTAAGGGTTTCCATACTATCTGTCTCTCGGGTAGGGATGAAATGTGCGGATTTGGTGAGGCGATCGACAATGACCCAGATTGTGTCATGTCCGTTTGAGGTTTTGGGTAGTTTTGTGATGAAATCCATTATTATTCTCTCCCACTTCCACATAGGAATCTCCGGTTGTACTAGTAAGCCGGATGGCTTCTGACATTCTGCTTTAACTCTAGAGCATGTTAAACATTTGCCAACATACTCAGCGATGATTTCCTTCATATTAGGCCACCAATAGAGCTTCTTTAGATCCTGATACATCCTTGTCAGAAACCTGGGTTGAAATGGAATACTTCAAATTTATGGGACTTTATGCATTGTCAAGTCTCTCAGGTTACTAAAGGTTGGTAACCAACTTTGATTTTGATACATCGGGGGTTTTTTTTTTTTTTCCCCCATCAGGACGTATTTTAAATGATTTGTCCATTCCTCGTAAGTTTTTAGCCTTGATGTTTTCTTCCTTGAGTGCTTTAGTTTGAGGTTCGAGAATTTGTAAGGGTAAGTTTAGATGAATGGTCATAACTAATGATCTAACTCGGAGTGGTTTGATTCATTCCTTCCGGCTTAAGGCATCTGCTACGACATTTGCCTTTCCAGGATGGTAGCGAATTTCACAATCGTAATCTGCAAGCAATTCTAGCCAACGGCGTTGTCTCATGTTCAACTCTTTCTGATCAAGGATATGTTGAAGACTTTTATGATCAGTGAACACAGTACATTTGGTGCCATACAGATAGTGTCTCCAAATTTTAAGAGCGAACACTACTGCTCCTAATTTGAGATCATGAGTGGTATAGTTTTCTTCATTAGGCTTAAGTTGTCGGGATGCATATGCAATAACCTTCTCTCTTTGCATTAACACCGCTCCCAGACCTTGATGGGATGCATCACAGTAAACAACAAAATCGTCATTTCCTTTTGGTAATGCTAAGATTGGAGCTTCACATAGCTTCTGTTTTAGCTGAGAAGATTTATAAGAAAGTAGTTAATACATTTGACTACATGATTAGGAAAATATTAAATACTTAGTCATTGTATTTAATACGTTTGACTAAATACTTAGGAAGGTATTGTAAGCCCACTAGGACTCCTTGGTGTATAAAAGGAGGTCCTAAGGCATAGATAAAAGCATCATCGATACATAATTCATTCACATAGACATCTCATTCTATATAGTTCATAGCTTCAAGGTTGTAAACCCTAGTACTACACAGAGTACTCGTATTATTAAGATTAATAATATTGGAGCTTTTTAGTGATATCATTGTTTATACAAGTTTACTGTTTCATTGATATTCACATATATTCTTTTAAGTACTAAAGAGTAGATTCCGCATACTCTTTGGTATTCACAAAGTTTCAACTATAAGTTGTTTTGGATTTATCCAAAGTAACTTAACCCTTACAAGCTAAGGAATCGATCAAGAAAGGGGATCAACAACTTGAAATTCATAGTGTCCGTATCTTGTTTTGAAAGCAGTCTTGGGAATATCTTCCTCCCTGACTCTCAGTTGATGATAGCCTGGTCTTAAGTCAATCTTCGAGTAGACACTCGAACCTTGAAGTTGGTCAAATAAGTCATCAATCCTGGGTAATGGGTAACGATTCTTTACGGTAAGTTTATTCAACTCTCGATAATCGATACACATTCTGAAAGATCCGCCTTTCTTTTTAACAAATAAGACAGGAGCTCCCCAGGGTGAAGTACTTGGTCGAATAAAACCTCGATCTGATAACTCTTAAAGTTGGTTAGATAGTTCCTGCATTTCTGAAGGAGCTAATCTATAAGGTGCTCGGGCTACAAGCGTTGTTCCTGAAATTAGATCGATTTGGAATTCTACTTGGCGAAC
Organism: Tanacetum coccineum; assembly: GCA_026074375.1. Classification (NCBI taxonomy): domain Eukaryota; kingdom Viridiplantae; phylum Streptophyta; class Magnoliopsida; order Asterales; family Asteraceae; genus Tanacetum; species Tanacetum coccineum. The sequence continues at coordinate 28,731 of BQNB010057141.1, forward strand.
GGGAGGAAGGCCAGGTAGATCTTCAGGAAAAACTTACGGGAATTCTCTGACTACTAGGATATCTTCTAGTCTTTTCTCGTCTGACTTCTTTTCCATTACTTGGATTACGAAAACTTAACAACCTCGAGATATATATATTTCGGTTTTTATACAGGATATGAGACTTATTCGGGTTTTACTTTGGTCACCTTGGATGATCAAAGTTTCACCGTTGATTGGGATGTGGATGACTTTCTCGTCACAAATAATTCTAGCATGATACTTGGATAACCAATCCATACCAATGACGACGTCGAAACTACCGAGTTTGATTGGCATAAGATCAATTTCGAAAGGTTGGTTTAACAAGGTCAGAGTTGCACCCTGAATAACGGTGTTTATGCTTACTAGGTTTCCGTCAGCCATTTCGATATTGTAAAAGGTATCTATTGTAATGGGTGGAATATTTAGCATAGAGGCAAGAGATATGGATACAAAGCTTTTATCGGCTCAAGAATTAAATAATACTCTAGCTCCAGAATCAAATAATACTCTAGCTAGATGTTGGTTTAGAAGGAACATACCCGTGACTATGTTTGGGTCTTGGTGAGCATTCCTATCCCTCAACATGTAGGCTCTTCCCTGGGCATTGTTGTTGGTGGTCTTTCGGCACTGATTTGCATAATGCCCTTTCTCTCCACAGGCATGACAAGTAACTGTCACTGGTAGCAGATTACTTCCAGTGGCTGGCCCTTTGTTTTTGCAGTTCTTAGTCAGATGGCCCACCTTGTTGCAAGTATTACACTTAACAGTGCAAGGTCCTGTGTGATGCAGAGTGCATTTCTTACATAATGGGAGATTTCCAACATACCTACTATTTTCAGTTGGAGTGACGGCATAAGACCTGAAGGTTTCCTGTCTTCTGTTCTGTTGTGGTTGGTGATTATTGTAGCGGTTGTTGGTGTTGGTGTTACGGTAGTTGTTGTTGTTGAAAGTTCTTCTGTCGTCAAACTTTCGTTTGTGATCACTTGATACTTGCACCGGAGTGTGCTTTGTTACCTGATCTATTAGCCTCTAGGCTATGTTAATGGCTTCCTCTAGAGTTTGAGGTTTAGAGGTGGTAACATTCCCTTCAATACTTCAAGGCAATCCCCCGATGAAAACTTCTATCATTTTCTTAGAATCTAGCACCATAGTAGGACATAAGGTTGTCAATTCCTGGAATCTTCTCACATATGTCTTGAGATCATTCCCTTTTACAGTCAGATGGTAAAATTCGTCTTCCATATTCTGGACTTTAGTTCGGGGACCATACTTCTTTATCAAAAGCTTCTTGAATTCAACCCAGGTAATCTTATAAGCTTCTTCTATCCCAATAGTTTGGGCAAAAGAATTCCACTAGGATAGAGCTTCTTCAGTTAAAGTACCAGTAGCAAACTTCACCTTGCAGTCTTCGGTACAGTTGCTACGGGAAAACACTGATTCAGTTCGCTCAAACCAGCGGATAAGTCCGACAGCTCCTTCTGAACCTTTAAAATTGAAAGATTGGCAGCTTATGAACTCTTTGTAGCTACATTTTCTTGCTACAAGCGCTTCTCTTTCTCTGGTGTTCCTATTGGTATTGTCAGCATTTGCCATTGTTGCAACTTGTGCTTCCAGATCTGCGGAAACACTGTCAGCAACTAGTTTCCTGATGGCAGCCTGAGTCATGGCTAGTGCTTCAGATGTTGATGTCCTTTTAGGAGGCATTCTATCAACATAAGACAACACGTAATAAGAATGATATCACAAGTCTTTCCTTAAAATGTAATGCTTATTTTTGAACTTTAGGCATTTTAACACTAGTGAATTTAAAATCATAGATGCTTTATTTGTATGAATTCTAACAAGCATCAGCTTATTAGGTTTCTCAGGGGCTAGTTATTTTCTGGGGGTCTCGGTAAGATCATAATGATATTCTATCTTTGTGAAGTTAACTTTATCAATGAATAGTCTAGAGGTGGTGGTTTAGTGACCTAACTGTAATGAAGATTCTAATGACTGACGAGACAAGATAATGAGAAATCGTATTATTGGATATAGGATGATAAAATCAGTATCATATAAACAACAAGGTGTAATGGGATTGCCACTATTATTATATCATAAAACAACTTGACTTCTTACTTCTAATAGTCAAAATTTGACAAGTTTTGTTATTTTACCACACATCCTGTGGCTAGGTTATAACAAAAGCTATAACTAGAATCTAATCTAGTAGTCCGATGGTCCTTCCTGGCTGTTCTTGTGTTCATAGATTACATCCAGAAGACTTTCCTTATCTGCTTGGTGACGAACCTGGATATCTTCGATGATTTGTTCTGGATTAGCAATCCTGAAGCGAGCGAGAACAATCTTGTTGTTATTTCCCATTTGCTTTCTTTGAAGTCTAGCAATTTAAGTACGAGCTTCTTGGAGTTTAGTTTCCAGATTATTAAAATCTTGTTGTATGATCACCCGATTTTTCCAAGACCTTCTATTTGTCTTCCATGTGTTTTATGCGGTCAAGAGAGAGCTCATCTAGGTGATTCAAAATTTCCTCAATTTGTTCCTCGTGACGTTCCAAACTCGTCTTATGAGAACTTTCTCCTATCTCAAATTCTTGAGGTAGGGCAGAAGTAGAGGAGGATGATCGGTCATGGCCTTGTTTCTTAGGTGGCAATAATTCTTCAAGAAGAAAGAATTCTTGAAGGTTTAAACATTGGAGATAGCATCGAAGATGGAGGCACAATAGTTGGCGGTGGAATAGGTGATTCTTTAGCATAATATGATTGCATGACCTTCATATAGGGGTCACCATGAAAAAGTGAAAGAGTTGGTAAAGCTATTGGAACTAAACCAAATGAGTTATTTGAAAAGCTAGAATAAGTATTTCTTGGTGAAGTTGGGGAATAGTCCGGGGAAGCCGGGATATAGTCCGGAAAGTTAGAGGAAAAAGCATCCTCAATATTAGAAGTAGGGTGGTTGGGAGAAGACATCACTCTGTTAACAACCCAGCGATAAATAACATAAGTTATTTATATAATAGTATAATAGTTATGTACTTTACATACTATTTGGGAGATGTAGTGACACGGAGGACTTTCTTGGATGGAAAAAGAAAAGTAGTTATAGTTAAGGTTTCAACCTTGTTCTCTATAACCGTGGCTCTAATACCAATCTATAACACCCCCATTTTTGACATATAGCAGCGGAAGCTAATCTGGGGTATTATTTCATAGTACAACAGTCATAATCATAGAAAACGACTCAAAAGAAACGTTTTTAAAAGATAAGTTATCATTCATTATTTCATCACAGTTTTTACAAACAGAGGTCTCAAAATCTATATGAAAACATAAAGTTTGAATGATAACAGTTTAGCCATCTTCAAGTCCGTACCATTCCGTGCCATAAGATGCTTAGTTACCTGAGATAAATATACTAAAAAGTCAACACAAAGGTTGAGTGAAATTCATAGGTTTATGTTAAACAGTTTGAATACAAGTTCAATAGTGGGTTACGTTGTTATACACCCATAAGTGTAATAATTTCAATGAGTACAATTATTATAGAAAACAATATTATTGCCCTAAGCTCATGACACTGAAACCTTGAGATAATCAATAATTACAAGAAGTTGCCCTAACGGGTGCCTTTGCCAAACACCCGCATAGTGATTCAAATAAAGTGCGTTTGGTTACCAAAAAGTATAAGTACACCAACAGGGAAGCTCGGTCCCAAAAGTATGTCAAGTCTTAATATGTCAAGTCTTAGTGTGATGATTTATGTTTCAAAAGTATATCAAGTGAAAGTAACGGCTTCGTCACGCAACCTGGGGTAATATGTCAATTCTTAGTGTGACGGTTTATGTTTCAAAACTTTATAAAGTTTAACGTATTACTTTGATTTATTAATTTATGGAAATATTGCTCGCGGTTTAATGAAAACATTAGAAGAATTAAAATTGGCGAGGCTATGAACTCTCACCTTAACTAGGAAAATTTGATTGATGGTAAAAGTAATAAATAGAAAGTAACGGCTTACGTCACGCAACCTGGGTAATATTTCAAGTCTTAGTGTGATGTTTAAGTTTCCACACTTTATACAGTTTTAATGTCTTACTTTGATTTAATTATTACGAAAATATTGTATCACTAACACTGTTTGGGCCATCATAATTCGGAGGTCATGTAGTAAACGTTTGAGGAGCCTGGGCACTTTAAATCGTAAATCCAGCAAACTCGTCAAAACGTATACCTAAATGAAACTCCTCTCATGAAGTTCCCTAGTAACGTGATACGATAAGAATTTAAAAAATCATCAAAAGTTGTCTAGTGATAAAATACATAAATATATAACGTAATTGTTTTATAATGCGCCGATCGATGATTAATAACGATTAATGTGTCGGGTTTTAATAAAATCGAGTTTTATAATATTAATATATATTTTTATAATTTATATAAAAATATTATATTTTGGTTATATTTTCAAGTTTGCAAAAATGGCAATACAAACCCATGGTTATAGAACTTATTACAATTTTAAGTCACCTTATATATAATTTAAACCTTTAACTTTAGAACTTGGCAAAATAGGTCCTTATAGTTATAACTTTGGAATAATGACATTTTCAGCCCCTCTAGTTATAAATTTCAGAAAGTTACGATATATACCCCTTGCATGGAAATAATTTACAAATCAAGTCCAAAAAGCCATGCAAGCTTATTTTAGGGTTCCAAATGATATTTGTAGGTTATAGCTTATTTAAAATAGCTATAAATAAGTGTATAAACGTAACAGAAGTTTAGAAAAATGATTCGTTTAGCTAAGAAAATACAAAACGGGTTGTATTTAGGGTTTTAATCAAAAACACATAGGTTTGAGGATTTAAGGCTTCAAACAAGAGTTCGTATATGATCTTAAGAGTATTATGAATATTCTAATACATATTACAAGCTTATTGAACAAGATTTTGAGCTTACTTGAGCTAAAATGGGTCGAAAAGGGGTTTTAGGTTCGATGCCTATTAAACGACTTCAAGGCTTCTTTTTTCCTGATTTTTTTGGCTTCATTCTGACTTAGGACTTCCACTTGATCCTTCTTGGTCTGAGTTAGAACTCCATTTGAGTGTATGATGAAATTTGAGGTGTGATTGAAGAGTGTGTGTGTTTTGGCTATTTATAGGGTTCAAAACCCTTGGTGCCCAAGCTTATCTTAGTGGGTAAAGGTTAAGGAGGCCAGTAGATTAGATGACTAAGAGCTATGATGAGTATTGAGGGCTATAAAGGTGTGAGCTTAGCAAGGTGGAAGGTTGTGGGGGTCTTGGAGGGTCACGGCTAACCACAAGTGACAAGGAGGTGACAAAGCAAGACTGGAGCTTAAAGGGTGTAAATAGAGGGTGCTTGTACTTGCTTGGTGATGTACATGGTGATTGCTTTGAGAGGTGGTATGATGCTAGCTTAGTTTAAAAATGGGTCAAAATGAAAGAAAAATGGTGTCGGGTTGGTTTAGGGTTTTGGCTTAGGATTGGTTTTAAAATGTGGATCAGGGTTAGGATTAGTGATAGTTTAAGGTTTAGGATTAGTGTTAGGATTAAGGTTTAGGGTTTAGGATTAAGGTTTTTAGTTTTTTTTAAGGTTTAGGGTTTAGTTTTAGGTTTAAAGTGAAATTAGGGTTTTAGGGTTTTGTTTAGGGTTTTAGGATTAATTAGGGTTTAGGTTTAAGGTTTAGAAGTCATGCATTAAGTGCTTGTACCTTGTGCTAAAGTGGTGGTAAAGTTTAAACATGGTTTAGGATCTTAAATGACCTAATTAGATTTTTAGGCATGATTAGCTTGTACATTATGCTTTAGAAAGTTGTAACTTGATTTAGGAGGGAAAAGATATTCAAATGTTATGTATTGATACTTGTACACATGCTTTAGGGGCTTGCACATTCATTTTATATGTATACATTACATATAATTAGGGTTTTGATATAAACGTTAACGTTTAATGCTTGTTTTGAAATAACATTTTGAAAAGTACGTTAAATGGATAATGTACTTGGTAAAATGATATTAAGATATAGACTTGACATATTAGGATGTTTACATGATATAAACATAGATATAGATGGCATTGGTGGAGGTTGCGTGAGCTCGTTTACTTTAGAGATGCAAGTTACGTTGCATAATGAGATAAAGCAAAAAAAATTCCCTGTAAAAAGGTGGTATATATATAATAGATGGATATTACAGTGCATCTAATTTAATAGATGGATAATTACATTGATGAAAATTACGGGTTGTTATAGCAGATAGGCTGTGCCAGGCGGCTAGAGGGGTTCTGTCCTGGTTTTGTTCAAATTTGAACTGGCATGTGCAAGGGTGATATACTTAGTTTTACCAGTTTATAAATGATTGTTAGGGATTATATTTTCTAATTTTGCAGAAAAGTCACAACGACACGTTGCCAAATCCACTCATTGCGGAGTACAAGATAAGGAATAAAAGGAACACAATCACCTATTCATTGCAACCTGTGTCGAATGCTAACCTAAAGTGGAGGGATTTGTCATCCGTGGAAAGGCATGCTTACTTTGAGAAGTTGTCAAAATTGCAAGAAAGGAGCTTTGGAGTACCAAGGGTTGCTAACTGACGTTTGTTTGATGGTTATGGTTTCGAGGATACCTTGAGGGAAATGATGAAATTAGAGTACATCTACGAAGGAGATGGAGATGTATTTGTTGATTACTCGTGAGAGAGAGCACTTTTGATCGATAATGAAATTTATCCTGAATGGGTGTTGGAATTCTTTTCAACATTGTATTTTGATAAGGATGTGGATAGGAACAATTTGATGAAGGAGACGTGTATATGGTTTTGATTGTGTGGATATGAGCATATATTTACACTTCTCGAGTTTGCAGTTATGCTTGGTTTGTTTACAGAGGATGATGTAGAGCATCGTTTATTTGAAGTATATTTTGGTAGACTAGAGGTTGATGATAAGCAGTTTGATCATAAGGATTATTGGACTAGAGTTGGTAAGCCAACATTGACTAACCACAAGGAAGTGCTTATGAAAGAACCACTAATGTGGATTGTGCACAAAGTTATTGTGGGATCTTTGGTACATAGGGTGGCTAGTAGGGAGAGATGCCAAAAGCGAGATTTATGGATGATGAGCGCTTTAGAGGAGTCACATAGAGTGAATTTAGCTTGGATCATTGTGGATCATTTATACAAGCACGCACCAGGAACCAAGGAGAATAGTGTCATTTGTGCAGGACATTATGTGACCAAAATTGCTTGTTTTCTTGGCTATTGTGTGGATGATGAGATCAAGAAATGTTCAGAGCCGATTGATTGTGAGTATTGGACATCGAGGATGTTGGCGGATGAGTTGGATGAGGAGAATACATGCTTGAAAAAAGAAACTGAAATGCCAACTCAAGCTGAAGAAGGAAGCAAGGAGCCAAGGCAAGAGCATGGACGTTTGAACACGAGTTGGGGAGATTGGAACGCGAGTCTGAGTGAGATTGAGCGAGGGAATGTTTAGAGAGACTCTATGTTGATTCGGAATAATTATATGCTCGAACATTCCATGTCCATTCTCCATCATTTGGCGGACCAAGGTAACTTTGCATACCCAACTTATGAGTCACCAAATGTTCCACCATACCCGTATCCATATATACCATACCCTTACCCTTACACACATTACCCTAACCCGGGTAATCAAAGCAACCAAGGAGGAAGCTATGGATTAGGTGGTGATGATTACTTCACAAGTGCCATGCCAGATTTTGGAGTTAGTACTACAGGAAATGAAGTTGGAGGTTCATCTAGAGGGGCTGGATTTAATGATGATGATGATGATATGGATGAGTGATTGCACGGAAAAGCTTAAAAACTTTATTTAAATTTAGTTGGATAATTTAATTCGTATCGTAGGAAGTTAAACTTATGTGTGTTAAACTATTTTTGGCTGATTGTTAATTTTAGGATGTTTTTATTTATCATGTTATTTTGGGAAATGCAGAATATTTGTAGTATTTGCAGGGTTGACATGTGTTGACGTATATGGTGGTTTATCATACCCAAGTTCGGAAGGAACTTGATTCGCATACTCAAAACCACATATGAAGATTGCATCGCAAATCGGGTAGTATCGATTGTCCTAACTTTTCCTATTTCCTTTACTTTGAAGTTTATTTACCTATATTGAGGACAATACAAAACTTAAGTGTGAGGGGGAGAAAGTGATTAGGAAAAAGAAAGAAAAATGGTCTGATTTTTTTAAATTTTGCAACACATGCCCAAAATAAGATGAAGGTAATTTAAATGATAAAGGTAATAATACACCATTTTGAATAAAAAATATATTGTGTTATAATAACTAGTAGTTAAGTCTGGAAATTACTAGTTACCAACTAGGTAGTAGTCGATCGGAGGTTAATCGTGTGAAAAAAAAATGAATAAATGGCCAATGAAGCTATAAATTATGAAGATGAAGGAAGAAGAAGTTAAAATTCTGGAGTATCGATTAGCCAATGTGCTAAGACGTGATACTGGTAGTTTATCAGAGAGTTAGGAAATAACTTACTTGGTAACTAGGAGTTTGTAAATTTAACTAGCTTTAGTTACGAACAAAAAGTAAATAAAAATCCTCTAGATAAATTACCTGGTTCTCACATTGTCTTTCGGAGTTGTTGTGATACTAATTTTGAAGTAACTTTTTGGTTTAAAAGAATGGACATGCTCGAGGGCGAGCAGAACTTAAGTGTGGGGGAGTTTGATAACGCCTAGATTTGGTATGTTTTGGGATGCGTTATCTTGGTTTTATATGTGCTAATTGGTAAAATAATACTGCTTTTACCCTTGTTATTGTGCAAAATGAGTTTCTTGTGTTGCAGCTAGCCGAAAGACGCGAAGTGAAGAAAAGAAGCTAAGAAATGAGTGCTAATTCGATATTTGATTTGAAGACCCATCTAAAACAGTAAAATAAGCATTTTGGGTCATAAACATGTGGTGTGGATTGGCTTGAGGGACAAAAAGTTGATCGGAAGACGAAAGACGAGGAAAAGTAAAGATCACACGTTGTGACGAGCACTCTGCCGCCCGGCAGGAAGCATTACCGCCCGGCAGGAGGCATTGCCGCCCGGCAGAGGGCTCGACCGGATTGCCGCCCAGCACAAGGCTTTGCCGCCTGGCAGGACCCCGATGTCAGTTACATTTTTATAATTATGAGCGAATTAACGAGCCATTATGCCTGGAAACCAATCATATACTTGTATTATCAACTGAGGGGACTTACATTAACTCCCTAAGTCGGTTTGGAAGGATTATATATAGTTGTGGTGGTCTTAACCTAAAAATAACACAATAAACTACAAAAACCTCAATTAGGTTAAGTTTCCACCACCTTTATTCTCCTTAAAAGCTGTAGAAATATCTTTGCAAATCCAAGAGAGTGTGAGGACAAATTTGAAGGAAGAAGCACCACTCTTAGAGTTATGTTGATTACGACGATTAGAGGCCCTTGGCGAGCTACAACACCAAACCTATAGGAATCTTTATAGGTATTAATCTTTACAAATATTTCTGACATGTGTCTTAGTTTATCGTT
>BQNB010057142.1:2711-38344 GCA_026074375.1 Tanacetum coccineum
AAAAAATTAGGGCTGTGCTATATGTTGTATGTGTGTTAGGAGTTATGTGTGGAATAGCAATAATATGTTATGAAATGTTCATCTCATCTAGTGTTAGTTCTTGTTTTTCCTCTCGACTGTCTATGTGGTAAATTGTTGCTCGTTAGATACTTTACTCAGTACGGACCGATCGAGTCAATGACGATCGAACGAGTGTTATCTAACATGGACCGAACGAGTGTCTAAACGTGAGGGCCGAACGAGTGATTTATAATATGGACCGAACGAGTGTCATCTAACCTGGACCGAACGAGTGACTAAAAGTGAGGACCGAACGAGTGATTTACAATATGGACCGAACGAGTGTCAGTGTAAAAGGAACCGATCGAGTGATTTGTAATACGGACCGAACGAGTGAAACTCTATTTGGACCGATCGAGTGAAATCTAGTAAGAACCGAACAAGGGGATTCAGTATGAATCGAACGAGTGAATCCTTGTAAGGACCGAACGAAAGAAAGATAGTGAGGACCGAACGAGAGACAGAAAGTGAGGACCGAACGAGCGACTGTTAGTAAGGACCGAACGAGCAACTCATAGTGAGGACCGAACGACTGTATGATTATATGGACCGAACGAGTGCTTGTTTAAATGGACCGAACGAGTGACATTTAGTGGAAACCGATCAAGGTGTTTCTTTGAGGACCGAACGAGTGAAGATGTTATCAACACTTAACCAATTTTTGACATAACACACTTAAGATCAGATTTTTTCTAACTAAGATTAAATTAAACAAATCTCTTAGTTTAAAATAGACAGTAAAAGCTTGACAAAACCAAGGTTAACTACATTCAACTTAGTTGTTAGGATAGGTGCCTTTGTCTCATACGCTATTAGTCTATCTAAGATGATTGATCTTCAAAAGTGCTAAAAGTCATAAAGGTTCTCATGAATTAATGATTGTGTCTTCTTATAAACTGCACTCACTCTTTCTTAAACAGACTCATGGAAATCTCAATAGCGGATCAGATCGCTTTGGATGATGCATTAGTGGCTCCTGCTGACCGACTTAAGATTGGTAAATGTAATCTTCGCTTAAGCTCGGATGTCACATCAAAGGAAGCAACTCTTCAAGTAGTCTACGATGTGTTAAAACTCACTCCTTTCTACAAGGCATTCCAAGTCACTGCTGATGCTCCAGAGATTATATGAAAGATTCCTGGGTCTCTGCTTTTTGTTCTATCTGATCTGTCAGATTTCAAGACAATAACAAAAGCACATTCTCGGGAATGGTCAATTCAGAGACATTCTTTAATTTCTGCCACTAATAATCGGTAATAAGAAGTTGAAGACACCACCTCTGAGAAGGTGTTCTAGCCTTTCTAGCTAGTCTTGGTCACTCTAGAGAAATAAGGAAGATCACTGATGTTAATGTCAATAAACTGCATCAACCCTGGAGATCATTTGCTGCTATCATCAATAAATGTCTCAGTGGTAAACCATCCTATGACAGTCTTCGTCTTTCTCAAGCTCAAATCTTGTGGGGTATGTACAATAAGAAGAATGTTGATTATGCTTATCTTATGGGGAGGTATTCATACCTGATAGAGAGAACAAAAATACGCAAGAAGGCAATGCGATGTACTTCCTCATTTCACCAAGATAGTCGTTACTTTGTCATGGAAAAATGACCCTTCATTCCTCGAAGAAACAAGATAAATTGGCATTATGCAGAGATGACCAATGTTCAACATCAATGTATCTCATGGAATGGGAAGACACTAGTTGTACTGGACTATCTTTCCAGTAGCATTAAACAACGAGGACAACCGCATAATCTGAATCATACAAAAGAGTATTATGCTATTGCTTCAGGAACAATTCCTCCAAAGACAAAAGGAAGTAAGAAGAAAGCTAATACAGATACAACCACTAAACAAAAGCCTCCCACTGCCCCCAAAGAAAAGAAAGAAAAGAAGACTGGAAAAGGAAAGCAGAAGACTACAGAGTTGGAGACTATCTCTGAGGCAGTTTTGACAGAGGCTGAGCAACTCAAGATAATTACAAAAAGAAGCCGTAAAGAAACTCACAGCTCTCATGCCAGTGGTTCTGGTGCAGATGAAGGAATAGTGTTACTACACCAGGTGATTCCCGTTTTACTGATTATGACTCAGAGGATGATATCTCTTGGAAATCAAGTGACGATGATCAAGATGATGAGAAAGCTCAAGATGATGAAGATGCAGATAAAAATGACGCTAATGAGACTACACAGGATGATGAAGATGATGATGAACATGACGATGATGAGAAAGCTCAAGATGATGATGATGAAGAACAGACTGAATCAGAAGATGATGGGTTGATTTTATCATCCAAAGCTCACCAATCTTGATGATGACATAATACATGAAGAGGAAACTGATGAAGATGATTCTTTCGATCCTACAATTCACACACCCTCTCATATCTCATCATCAGATGAAGAAGACAGTAACAATGAAATTGAAGGAACGAATGTTGAAGGAGCAAAGTCGGATGAAGATGCTACATATGAAGAGGATCAAGGAAATGAGGCAGTCAAAGATACATTCCAAATCTTGATGGAAGAGATGATGTAATGACAGATGTTATATTAACCAGGTTCCAGCTAACCCAGGAAATTGAAGATCACTAATGTGACCTAACTTCGGTAATCCTGTTGGTCAAAACAGAGTGTCTGTATCATCTGGCTTCGTCTCAAACATGCTGAATCCAAAACCAGATACCGGTGTTGATGATATTTTTGGTACCAGACATAATGATGCCACCTCTCTAATTGTTACTCTGTAACTTCCTATGTGGATAGCCATCCTTCACTGCACAAAACCAAACGCCCCTCCAACACCGAATACTTTTATCATTCAAAGTCAACAACCACCTAATTATGACACCGGCCTACTACTAGAGCTCTAGCTACAAAATCTCCGAACTTTGCTTCGTTGTTTGGATTGATTACAGACTGAAAGGCGTTAGAAGAAAATTCTCGGAACTCAAACAAATACAATTCAATATGCTAATGCGCTCTCTCCTTTCTGGCATCGTTGATCATTATATAGCATATAAATGAAGGATAGCTGTGGATGTTGCAGTCCAATGAAGTTTGACAGAATTCGAGAAGAGTTAATACTGCAAATCTCATTTCCTGATTCTGTCGATGAAAGGAATGAAGAAAAATTTATCATGGACAGTCAAAAAAGGAAGTCTCCAAAAGTACTTCCAAAAATCGAGAAGTTAGTAATCGATCAACTCGAGTCTGAGGTTCTGGTACGATCATCAAAGGAAGCCAACACGTCTCATGCTGTAGCTGCTAATCTTTCAGAACTAGAGCTGAAAAAGATCTTAATTGACAAGATGGAAGCTAACAACTCTATCAACAGGTCAGACATTCAAAGGCAGCTCTACAAGGCATTAGTTGATGCGTATGAAGCCGACAAAATTCTGTTAGATACATATGGCGATACGGTCACAATAAAAAGACCTCGAGACGGGGCAGATGATGATCAAGAACCCTCCGCTGGAACAGACCGGGGGTCCAAAAGAAGAAGGTCAGGAAAAGAACCCGCTTCTACCAGTGCTCCAAGTGAAACGACAACCACGACTGCAGGAAAGACTACTACTACAGGTTCTAAGACTCACAAGCAATCTGCTAGCCAATCTGCTCCGGTAGAGGAAACTATGCAAACTACAGATGTCTTTGAAGCACCTGCACACAAGGAGTTTGAAACAGGTGTCCATGATGAACAAGCAGAAGAAGAGGTCCAACATCTTCCTGACTGGTTTCAACAACCTACACGACTACCTTCTCCTGATCATGCATGGAATAAGTCTGTTCCTGCCATTCATGAATCTGTCCAACCTTGGCTAAGCAATCTGGCACAAAGACAAGACCCTCGAGAGTCATTCGATGAACTAACCGACAATACATTTGACTTCTCCGCTTTTGTGATGAACCGGCTAAATGTTCAAACACTAACACCTGAATTGCTAGCAGGTCCAACATTTGAGCTGATGAAAGGCACATGCAAGAGTTTGACTGAACTTGAATATTTTTGTGAAGAAGTCTACAAAGCCACACCGAAAATATTGGACTGGATCACCCTGAAGGACGCCAATATCCTCATGATATGCGACGCAATCTTGTTAGTTCCAAATTCTCAAGGTGCATGTTATACCGTTTCTTCACTTATCAATTAAACGATTGAGTACCTACGTGGTGGTGTGTTCAAGCCGAAGTACTTTATTCTGTTACGGGAAGACTATAGCTGCAGATTACGGGCATATCAAATGGATAGAAGACTTAGTGCCCAACTCAATGTGGAGTCAAATGATAGTCAAATATGACAAATTCGCCCTCTGGGGAATCTCACATTGGGGCAAAAAGCGAAGACAGTTCTATGCATTTGCGACCTCAAGGGAATCAGCTCGTGACGTCTACTCAAAAAGACGGATTATTGCTGTCACTAAGGTGGAAATAGTCGAATGGCAAAACTACAAGCATCTTGACTGGATTACTGTACGAAGGGATGACGATGTTCTCTACAAGTTCAAAGAAGGCGACTTCCCATAAGACTAAGGATCCAAGACATTGAGATATGCTGCTTTTCTCGTGCAAGGAGATGTGACAAATCTCAACGTTGAAGAAACGTATTGCATTTAAAGTCTCCTTAAGATGATGTTCACTTGAAGTGTTGTCATCACCAACGGCGTGTGGAAGATCATTCAATTGGCGTGTTGAAAGCTATCAAAAGTGACTCAACCTACAAAGCCTAACACGTACAGATCCATCTGAAAAGACGAGGACGCTTATAACCCTTACTCGATCATAGCGGGATTCATTTACCGAGAACAAAGGACCAGAAAGAACAGATTGTGCGCTTGACGGAAATACACAAGTTAAGCGATGGTACTATCGATGTTGTTCGGACTACTCTAATGATTGCCTCAAGGGAATTAGATGGAGTATGGCCACAGACTTTTGGAGCCAACAAGGGACAAAAGCAAATGCAGAGCTATGGTCCAGGAGCTTGACAAAAGGCTAAAAGACTAGGAGGTATTGAGGAGTTGGAGAGATTTGTAGGTGGTAGACCATATGGGGGGATGACCTACGGCTATCTACAAAGGACCATAAGATTTTTCATATGTTGTTCTCATTTAAAAGGTAATCCTAGTAATACATTTATCTTGTGAATATGTGCATTACTTCGTTGTAGATTTTTTGGTGTAAAAAAAGTTGTGATCGAGTACAAATTTTTCAATAATTTCTTTGTAAATTCAAATTTTTCAATAATTATACTCTGCTTAATTTTATTAATCCTCAAATCATTGAGGGGGGTAAGCAATAAACATGATTCAATCTGCTAGTTATCTCGTTTTGTCCCGACGGTTTAATCAATTGATATCAAAATATCAAAGGGATTTAACATTTTGGATAAGGGGAGAAAATGTGATTACCTGGAAATTAATGAATATGGACAGAATTGATCAAATAAAATGACTCAATGCATCCGCACCTCAGCATGGTACTACGATTATGTGCACTGTTAGGGGGAGCGTTTAGTGATGATGAAAAAACTCTCAAGTGTACATCTTTTGATATTTATATCAAACATTTGTTGAATTTTCAATGTTTTTGGAAGGATCGTGATGAATACCAAAGACCGACCATGTTCTTAAAATTTGAAGTTATATGGCGGTTAGGCTTAGGTATTAAGATCCCATGATCAGCCAGAATGGAGGGTTCTACCCAGGGATATCTCATTGTTAGTGTAGAAGTCTTTGGTATGACTATAAAGGAGAAAATGTGAGAATAAAAAAAGAATAAATAAAAAAATCAAAAAAAAAACAAGGAATAATGCCGACTGAGATGAGCTAACACTGGAATCAACCCAACAGGTGTTAGTTATGAAGTCTTGGTAAGCATTGAAAGGGGGTTGAAGAATGAAGAAATGTAAGGTTAATGGGTAAAAAATAAAGAATCCCTCCATACACTTAGGCGATAAACCCGGGTAATAATATTGCATGTCAGAAACATTCAGATGTTGTCTGACATTAAAGATAGTCATGGACCCAGTGACGCTATGCACAAACCCCTCCCAGCACTCAATGTCAAGAAAGAATTGTTTCAAAACTCACAGAGATACTACTCTTTTCTATTGACTTTCTCAATCTGAGTTAGTTGATTATTGTAAAGGTGGCACTCAGCTTAGCTACGATCACTAAAATCAAAAGTGCACCAATGAGTCTAGGAGCCAAAAGAGATCATCCATCAATCTCATTAGGACACTTGTCATAATTTAGCTTGTTATCTCACACAATGTGAATATCAAGTAATATCATTAGAGTCCTACGCAAGATCATTGTGATTTTGCCAGAACATCCGAGTGATACTTAGGTATTCACAATGAAGATGGAAATCCTGCTTGAGCCAACATCAAACAAGCTCATGGTAGGTAACTTGTGCGATTCTTTATGAATCAAACTTGTGACAACTGGAAAGAAACGATGGTGCGATTCTATAAGAATAAACTTGTTCATGTATTCTTTGTTTTCCCGAGAACTAATTATCTGTTCAAAGATTATTGCTTATTAATTATTTTAAACTCTATGAATTTCACTCAACATTATTGTTGACGTTTTAAACGTGTTTAATCCCAGGTAACCAAGGATGAAGGCAACGATGGCGTGGAGGTGTCGTGCGTGTGATGGATTTGGTGAAAGACTACTTGTGTGTTCCGGTCTTTCAAAAACAATGTCTTATGTTGTTCTAAAACAATTTCTTTATTTTGAAACAATAGTGTTTTTCAAATGATGTAATGGTTGTGGTTGCGATTCTGTAGGGACCTAAACGCATTTTAACTCTGATTAATAATGGAATATATGTTTGTTAAACGTCTCTTTTGGGTCGTTTCTATTCTATTGGTGAATGATGCTATTTAGTAACATCCAAATTTCTATTTCCGCTGCGCAATCTAATGTACGTTGGATGAGGGTGTTACAGAGTGATATCAAGAGCCTAAGGTTATTGAGAACTAGGTCGAGTATTTTTGAAAACCTAAACTATAACGCTTCTATACGCACGCTGAGACTCCTCGTTGCCATTGGTTACCTATAGAAAGAAAAGGTAAATTTATTAATTGTTATGTATAGGTATATTTTTGTATGTGTTGTATGTATAAATGGTTAAGTATGGATGTATTTATGCATGTGTTGGATGCATAAATTGTTATGTATTGGTATATTTATGCATGTGTCGTATGCAGAGAATGGTATGTGATTATATGATAACTATTATTATATATGTTTGAAATATAATTGAGGTATATACGGAACGAGAATGTTACGAATTGTGAATTTTTATTTGTTGCGCTTTTATGTGAACTGTTATTTTGGATAATAGTATTCTTATTGGAACACTATTGAATAAGAATAAGGAGTGATGCGCTATTAAGTAAGTATTGTGTGATATTTTCTAGATTATCATGGTGAACGTAATCCCTCATGATCATGTGGATGATGTACCCGTTGTTGAGCCAAATCAACATGATGATGTTCCTGTTGTTCCCGAGCCTGTCTTAGAGGATGAAGACGAGGACCCGAAAGAAGAAAAATTCGAAGAAGAAGAAGATGATATGGAAGTCGACATCGAGGAAGATAAGAATGAGCCCGAGTTGACATATCCTTATGAAGAGGTGGATCCTCTTAACCCTTCGCCGACTGCTTCTGAGTCAGAACCTGACGATGTGGTCGAGGTTGATGTAACACCCCTATTTTTACAATATAGCAGCGGAAGCTAATCTGGGGTATTACTTCATGGATACAACAATCATAATCATAGAAAACGACCCAAAAAGAGACGTTTGTTCAAAAGAAATGTTATCATTCATTTAAATTCAGAGTTTTACAAAGGCAGGTCCCAAAATCTAGTTTCATACAATGTGAACGATAACAAGTTTTAGCCATCTTCATGTCCATGCCACTCCATGCCATAAGTTGCTCAATTACCTGAGATAAACATGCTAAAAAGGGTCAACACAAAGGTTGAGTGAAATTCATAGGTTTGAAATGTAATGGTTGAATACAAGTTATCATAATGGAAATATTGGCATTACAAGGATAATTATCATGGAGATCAGTATTATTATGAAGAACAATATTATTATGGAAAACAATTAAATTCAAGTTATCATAATGGTTATAATTGCAACGAATACAATTATTATGGAAAAATCAGGGTAACATTATTATTGTACCTAAGCTCATGACATCAATACATTAACAGGGAAGATCACCGTAGTGATATTGGTTAGGGACAGATGTCCCCGTGGAAAAGGTAACTTGCTAAGGTCACATATTAGGACAAATATAGTGCGTTTGGCTACCCTAAGCATGGGTATACCAACGGGAGCCGTCACCCCCAATAGATCTATTCACAATATTCGCGTTCACTCGCAATGCAAGTAATTAATGATTCATGATATGGAAATAATGGCACTGGAAGCTACTTAGGCAATAATATATCTGGATATCATACATTTAGAAAACACTTGCATTCATGGTTTATATCAGGTATCACAGGTTTATAAAGTATTCAAAAGATTGAAATATGGGGTTATGAATTCATTAAGCCTTTGAAAAGTAATCACATTGTTATAAGATAAACGAGTATGTAAAAGAGTTTGTAACAAGCATGTATCCCCCTCGCGGGTTTATAAAACATGTAAATAAGTAAAGGCGAGGTTATGAACTTCACCTGATAGGTAGATGTAATAAATATTCCAAAATGAAAGCGGACGACCTTATCACAATCTTAACAGGGAAGGTTGATATAGCAAATGATAGTAAACAGCCACGTCACGCAACCTGAGTAAATATGTTGAGTCTTAGGAAGATTGTACTCTAGAACTTTAGTTTTAAGAGTTATGAGTTTGATTGAAGAGTTTGGAATTATTGTATCACTGTTCGGGCCATCATAATTCAGAAGTCATTCAGTAAACGTTTGAGGAGCTAGGGCACTTTAAATCGTAAACCCAACAACTCAGTCAGAACGTAATACCAAGATAAAACCCCTTAATATGAAGCTCCCTAGTATTGTGATATGATATAATCGGTTTTAAGCGTTTTGATCAATATCTGGAAATGTTAAGCACGAGAAGCGTTAATTAAAGTTATGTCTTGTAAGGTTTTAAACATGATTTTATACTTTTTCAAAATGTTACTATTTGAGACCTTGAGTTTGAAAATGTGGCAGAATTTTACCCTTGGAGTTTATACTTTTACGACTTTGTCTTCAACATTAAAAGATAATTTATACCAAGTAAACCTTGCACTTTAAAAGTGAGAATAATAGACCCCTATAGTTATAACTTGTATATAATGACATATTCAGACCTTTTAGGTTATAAGTTTCCAAAAAGTTACGATATATTACCCTTGCATGGATTTATAATTTACAAAACATGGTAAATTGACATGCAAGCTATTTTTACATTTCAATAGATATTTATAAGTTTAATATACTAAAATATGAGATTTAACGCAGCGCAAGTTTATATAACGATTCGTTAAGCTAGGAAGCAAAACGGTCGTCAAATTAGGGTTTCAAAACGTAACGCTTGTTTGGGTTTCTAGTTCGAATTTCCTTCAGTAATCAAATAAAGTGTTATTTTATTTTACCATTAGTTAAGCTATGCTAGGATTAGAATTATAAACAATATTTACTCATTATTAGTTTAGTTTTAAGAAAAACATAAAATTAGGGTTTTCGAGTGTCGGTTTGGATCAAAAAATGGGAAAAATGAGCATGAAATGAGTATGAAACTTTAACAGAGTTTATTTAGGATCATTTTGACATTATAAGAGTGTAGGAGCAGAAGTAGAAACATTCGAACCTGGGTTGAGGCTTTATTGCTTGAAAACGGGTTTAAATCGGGACTTTTAGCTTCGTACGCCTAAAATAACGACTCCGGGGCTTCAAGGCTTCAAAGCTTCACTTGCTTGATCTTCTTAGATGATCCTAGGATCAAATGGAGCAGAGAATAGTTTCTCACTTGGGTTATAGAAGAGGAAGTTGGGTGCGAGTTTAGAATGAAGGTTTTGAGCTCTATTTATACTTGAACAAGACCAAAGAGGCTAAGGAAAGTTAGAGACCAGGCCATGGACATGTGGAGCATCTAGTAACTGAGGTGGGGAGGCTATGTAGTGATTTAGCAAGGCTAGATTAGTAGATTGAAGTGTTGGAGGTCCTAGATGCTTGCCACGGCTGAAATGATCACAAAGAGGGAGATGTGGCTTTGATTTTGACCATGGGAAAGCTATAGCAGGTGGGTAAGCAGCTTGAGGGCACATGGGAGTGATTCATGAAGGTGCTTGCACATGGGAAGAGTTTTAAATGGGTAAAAATGCAATGAAACAGGCCGCGGGTCTGTTTTGGATTCGGGTTGGATTTTAAGCTTAAATTTCGTATGTACTTGGTCATTGATGATAGATTATGTATTGTAAGACTTGTGTTATGAGTTTATATCAGTTTTCAATTAGTGGTTCGGGATTTAAAATGAGAAAAATGGGTCGTAACAAGAAAAGAGTGTTGCGGGTCAGATTTGGTTCGGTTAGGGTTTCTTTGAGTTTCTTGGCTTGTAATTCGTGTATAATGGATCAAGAATGATAGAATACTGTCCTTAGGCATTGTATAAAGGATTAATAATGAAAATTGATTGGTGGTTTAAGCTAAAATGGGTCGAAATGGAAAGAGTAAGTCACGGTTTGAATTAGGGCTTATAATGGGTTTATTAGGGTTCGGGTTGAGTTTTCTATCTTGTAATTCATATAGATTTGATTAGGAATGATAGGTTACTGATCCTAGGACTTATATTAAGGATTATAATCAAAATTTGATAGGTGGTTTGGGTTAAAATGGGTAGAAAATGAGTAAACGGGTCAAAGTTACATTTAGTGCACAATTAGGGTTTCTTGGATTCGTTTCTTGTATAATTGAAGTAGAATGATGAAATGATGGTGGATTATGATTGATAATGTTGTAATTTATGTTATTACAACTTATTTGGGTGTTGGTTTGGCTTTACAATGGATAAAAATCAAGAAACAAGTCATGGTTTATTATTTAGCTCGGTTAGGGTTTCTAACTTGGATTTCTTGTAATTTCATGGAATGAGGACGAATATGGATTATAAATAAAATGTATGACTTGTTTGTAACTTGCACTTGATGGACTGTATAAGATTCTTAGGAAAACGGAGGTAAAACAACTATTTTGGATATTATGCATTAATGACTTGTACATTAAGCTTTTAAGGACTTGTACTTTGACTTGGAGGGAGTGTATATTTCAAGTAGATGGTTATCTACTTTATACATATTGATTTAATTGTTTTGTACATTCACTTTAGATATTATTCCTTCATGGAATTAGGGTTTAGAGGTATACGATAACGGTTTAAAGCCCGTTTTGATATAACGTTGCGAATAGTACATTATAGGAATAATGTACCTTGTAATAGGAATATGATGATGATGTTTTCTTGACATATTTGAAGATAGGATTGCCATAGATAGGTTGCGTGAGCTCGTCTACTTTAGTTATGCAAGTTATATTATATATTGAGATATTGACAATACAAGTAATGTAATAAAGCGAAAAATTTCCCCGTATAATTGTGATAATAGTAAAATAGGTTTTGCATTTGATGAAAATTCTTGGGTTGTTATAGTCTCCACCCCTTACAGAAATCTCATCCCGAGATTTAATTGAAAGTTGTAGTGAATAGATGTAAGTACTGGGCATGACTTTAAGTTAGGCTAATCAAGGTTACAAGTTCACGTGTGTGATGCATTTATAATTATGTTACGTACCATAATTATAATTACCTCTTTTCACACGTCTACTTATTTCCAAAACCACGCCTCTTGATGATAGTCAATAGAATTTCTCTAGATCCTAATAGAACATGGGTGGATAGAATACTTCGATTTACGAAACATGTGGGTTATGGGCCCACTATACTTCTGTTGCGCCACACTGATCGTAAAGAATCGTTATCCATTAACCTTTAAAAGTTAACATCGAATAAGAATGCTATCACAAGTCTTTGTCAAAATTTTCATACCTAGTGGTATTGAAATCATTTGACATTGTATAGATTCTTGTGTGTTTCCTTGTTATTACGTTGCAGAATATAACGGAGAATTTTAGTATACGGAGATCATGGAATGAGTGATGTCAAGGAATGATTATGAATTTGTAAGAGAGTTGCTAATCATGTGAGATACAGATTTTTGAAATGAAAAGAGGATGAAGGTAATAATTAAAATGAAGGTAATAATGATAATGTTTAAGGGATTGTTTGTACAAACGGATTGAAAGAACTTGTTTTGTACGTTTGTTATTATTTAAGCCTACTTTAATTTTATAAATTTATACACTTACAAAAAGAAAGCGTCCAATCCTTGTAATGAGAATTTATAAATTCATAGTTCGTTATTGGTGAGAGTGGAGACTTATAATTTCCTTATTCAAATGAGAAGCGTCCTAATTTCATTTCAATAAGATGGATCATTAATCTGTCTTAACTAAGCTTAAAAAAATGAGTATGGTAATGTGTAGAAAAATGATATGATCATGATTGGTTACATCATATTTAAGATGTTGATTTACTTGACGCACATATAATCAAGGATGTATTCATGTTTGCAAGGTAATTGAGGAGAGTATTCAGGAGTATTGACCATGACAGGAATTGGAAAAAACAATTGTAGAGTTTTGATACCACCAGATAACAAGATGTAATGAAATCGTCACTTTATTATTTCATGGATAACTTTACATATGAAACTTTAAAGGAGTTGATACTTATGCTACGTGTCTCGAGATTTAGTTGAGAGATACAGTGATGTTGGAAAATAGATGTGGATATTTAGCACGAATTTGATCTTCACGTTCCTATGTAAATTCAGAGTTTCATCTTACTTTGACTATAGGGATGCATCTTCATCTTAGTTGCTTAACTTCTTGATCCATAATCTCCACTGATTCTTCCACATAGTTAAGCTTGTCATCAAACCAAATTTCTTTCTTTGGAATGACGAGGGCTTTGTCACATAAGCTTTTCTTGGAAACGTGAAAAGTACTGTTGTTTGTTTTTGAGCATTGACTTTTGTAATGCCCTTTCTCTCCACATGCATGACAAGTTACAGACACTGATAGCAGGTTGCTTCCCGTGGCTGATCCTTTGCTTCTGCAGTTCCTGGTCAGATGACCCACCTTGTTGCAAATTCGACACTTGACAGTACAAACTCATGTGTGATGCAGGGTGGCATTCATTGTACACAAAGGGGGTGTCCATGTTATTTTTTTGGCAGGATAAGTCCTAATAGTTTCTTGTCTTCTATTCTGCTGTTGGTGGTAATCATTGTTATGGTTGTTTTTGTTGTTGTTGTCTTGGTAGTTGTTGTTATTGCGATTGTTGGAGTGGTTATTGTTGTTGTGTTTAGGATAGTTGTTGTTGTTGGTGGTGTTTCCTTTATCTTTAAACTTTCTTTTGTGATCGTTGATTCCTTTTCTTGCTACTGGATTTCCGCTTGTCTTGAAGTTCTTGTTAGTATTGTTAGTATTTGCTATGTTAGCAGCTTGTGCTTTTAAAGCAGTAGCAACACTATCAGCAACTAGTTGCCGGATGACATCCTGAGTCATGGCTGGTGCTGCAGATGTTGATGTTCTCTTGGGAGGCATTCTATCAACATATACAAGACAACACAGAATGAGAATCCATAAAATGATATAGTCATATCTCAGATTAAGGTATGAGAAAGACTTATGATCATTCTTGCAGGATACAACAAAAAGTTTTTAGAATTTGAGAGATAGATAATGGAATGAGTAATCCGATAGGAGGCTTAGATATAAAGGTTTGAGAAAATTAAATGGTAAGAGAATAAAAGATATTGTATTTCAGGATACAGGATAGAAAATCTTGATACACATAATTAGAAATGACGAGGTATAACGGAATCACCACTTGTATAAATAACTTGTCTATATAATTTACATAGTAAGGTTTGACAGGTGTCTTTTTCATAACATCTAGTGGTTGGATTATGAAAACTGCAAAGACATTGATGGTGGTTCTCCTTGAGTTCTTGATTTCCTTGTATGAAGACTCTTGTGTTGTATATAAATCATGAAAAGCTATTCTGGAGGAAAACATTCTAACAGGCATGTGACTATTAGGTTCTGTGGGGTATTAGTATTCCTCTTTTTATTGCCGGTATTTTTTCCGGTTTGTATCGCAATTGGTCCGTATCTTTGTGTAGAGCTGTTTTCCTTTTTACTGTGATTTACTTCCCAGTTTGGTCGGATTTTGACCATAACGAATTATCTAACTCCGCAAAGATAGACTCATTAAAGAGATAGTCTGATGGTGGTGTAGTTGATCTAACTTGTGATGAAGATTCTACATATGGAGATATAGGTGTTTCAGTATCTTTAGGTGATGAAATATTCTTAGGAGGAGAGAAATCTTGGGATTCAAACATCGGTGGAGGTATAATAGTTGGTAGAGCAATAATAACTTGGGATGGTGGAATGGCATCATTTGCTTGAATATACGGATCATCATGTAAAGGTGGAAAGGATAGTATGTCCAAAAGATACTTAGTGAAATCGTCTGAAGAGTCAGGAGAAATGTTTCCCGGTAAGGCTGGGAAATAATTCAGAATGTTTGTAGAGGAAAAAGTATTCTCAATATAGGAATTAGATGGGATGATAGTAGATCGTGTGAGGGTGAATGACCATGATTCACAAAACCCAGTTGTAAATAACATAAGTTATTCATATAATAGTATAGTAGTTATGTATCTTTACATACTTGTTCTGGAATGTAGTGGCTCGGAGGACTTTGATGGCTGAAAAAGAAATGCGGTTATAGTTAATGTTTTTGACCTTGTTCTCTATAACCATGGCGCTGATACCAATCTGTAACACCCCCATTTTTACAATATAGCAGCGTGAAGCATCTGGGGTATATTATGTACTTCATGGATACAACAATCATAATCCTAGGAAATAAACCGACCCAAAGAGATCGCTTTGTTCAAAAAGATATGTTAGCATTCATTTATTTCAGAGTTTTACAAAGGCAGGTCCCAAAATCTAGTTTCATACAATGTGAATGATAACAAGTTTTAGCCATCTTCATGTCCATGCCACTCCATGCCATAAGTTGTCAATTACTGAGTAAACATGCTCTAAAAAGGGGTCAACACAAAAGGGTTGAGTAAATATTATAGGTTTTAAATGTAATAGTTGAATACAAGTTATCATAATGGAAATATTGGCATTACAAGGATAATTATCACGGAGATCAGTATTATTATGGAGAAAAGTAATATCATGGAAAACAATTAAATGCAAGTTATCATAATGGTTATAATTGCAACGAATACAATTATTATGGAAAAAATCAGGGTAACATTATTATTGTACCTAAGCTCATGACATCAATACATTAACAGGGAAGATCACCGTAGTGATATTAGTTAGGGACATATGTCCCTGTGGAAAAGGTAACTTACCAACGTCTCTCATATTAGGACAAATATAGTGCGTTTCGGCCTACACCCTAAAGGCTATGGGTATACCAATGGAGCCGTTCCCCAATAGATCTATTCACAATATTCGCGTTCACTCGCAATGCAAGTAATTATGATTCATGTAATGAAATAATAGCACTGGAGCTACTTAGGCAATAAAATATATCTGGTTAGCATACATTAGAAAACACTTTGCATTCATGGTTTTTATCAGGATTACAGGTTTATAAAGTTTTCAAAGATTGAATATATGGTTCTGAATTCATTAGCCTTTGAAAAGTCAACACATGTTATAAGATAAACGAGTATGTAAAAGAGTTTGTAACAAGCATGTATCCCCCTCGCAGGTTTATAAAATTGTAAAATAAGTAAAAGGCGAGGTTATGAACTTCACCTGTAGGTAGATGTAATAAATATTCCAAAATGAAAGCTGACGACCTTATCACAATCTTAACAGGGAAGGTTGATATAGCAAATGATAGTAAACAGCCACGTCACGCAACCTGAGTAAATATGTTAAGTCTTAGGAAGATTGTACTCTAGAACTTTAGTTTTAAGAGTTATGAGTTTGATTGAAGAGTTTGGAATTATTGTATCACCGTTCGGGCCATCATAATTCAGAAGTCATTCAGTAAACGTTTGAGGAGCTAGGGCACTTTAAATCATAAACCCAATAAACTCCAGTCAGAACGTAATACAAGATGAAAACCCTTAATATGAAGCACCTAGTATTGTGATAGATATTATCGATTTAAGCGTTTTGATCAATATTGGAAATGTTTAAGCAGAGAAGCGTTAATTAAAGTTATGGTCTTGTAGGTTTTTAAACATGATTTATACTTTTCAAAATGTTACATTTTAGACCTTGAGTTTGAAAAGTGGCAGAATTTACCCTTGGAGTTTGCACTTTTACGACTTTGGTCCTTCAACTTTAAAAGATATACCAAGTAAACCTTGCACTTTGAAAAGTGACATAATAGACCCCTATAGTTATAAAAATTAAAACAACTTTGTATTAAAATGACATTATTCAGCCACTTGTAGTTATAAGTTTTCCGAAGTTACGATATATTCCCCTTTGCATGGATTATAATTACTAACAACATGTCCAAATTTTCCATGCAAGCTTTATTTTAACATTCAAAAGTTATTTTTAAGTTATAATAAAACTAAAATTTGAAGATTTAACGCACACAAGTTTAAAATAACGGTTCGTTAAGCTAAGAAGCAAAACGGGTCAAATTAGGGTTTTTCATAACAATAAAAACGAGTGGGTTTTTAGGTTCAAATTCTTTCATTAATTATAAGTGGTGGTATTTTAACATAGGTTAAGCATGCTTAGGATAGATTTTAACAATATTTATCATGTTATAACATTTAGTTTTAAGGTGGTATATGACGTCATAAAATTAGGGTTCGGTGTTGTACGGTTTGGATCAAAATGGAAAATGAGCATGACATCCCACCACCCCTATTCCAAATCATATTGAGGTTATGTGAAACTTTAACAAGAGTTTATTTAGGATCATATGAACATTATAAGGGTGTAGGAGCAGAAGTAGAACATTCAAAACCTGGGTTTGAGCTTATAGCTTGAAAACGGGTTTAAATCGGGACTTTTAGCTTCGTACGCCTAGAATAACGACTCCGGGGCTTCAAGGCTTCAAAGCTTCGCTTGCTTGATCTTCTTAGATGATCCTAGGATCAAATGGAGCAGAGAATAGTTGCTCACTTGGGTTATAGAAGAGGAAGTTGGGTGCGAGTTTAGAATGAAGGTTTTGAGCTCTATTTATACTTGAACAAGACCAAAGAGGCTAAGGAAAGTTAGAGACCAGGCCATGGACATGTGGAGCATCTAGTAACTGAGGTGGGGAGGCTATGTAGTGATTTAGCAAGGCTAGATTAGTAGATTGAAGTGTTGGAGGTCCTAGATGCTTGCCACGGCTGAAATGATCACAAAGAGGGAGATGTGGCTTTGATTTTGACCATGGGAAAGCTATAGCAGGTGGGTAAGCAGCTTGAGGGCACATGGGAGTGATTCATGAAGGTGCTTGCACATGGGAAGAGTTTTAAATGGGTAAAAATGCAATGAAACAGGCCGCGGGTCTGTTTTGGATTCGGGTTGGATTTTAAGCTTAAATTTCGTATGTACTTGGTCATTGATGATAGATTATGTATTGTAAGACTTGTGTTATGAGTTTATATCAGTTTTCAATCAGTGGTTCAGGATTTAAAATGAGAAAAATGGGCCGTAACAAGAAAAGAGTGTTGCGGGTCAGATTTGGTTCGGTTAGGGTTTCTTGGCTTGTAATTCATGTATAATGGATCAAGAATGATAGAATACTGTCCTTAGGCATTGTATAAAGCATTACTAATGAAAATTGATTGGTGGTTTAAGCTAAAATGGGTCGAAATGGAAAGAGTAAGCTGCGGTTTGAATTAGGGCTTATAATGGGTTTATTAGGGTTCGGGTTGAGTTTTCTATCTTGTAATTCATATACATTTGATTAGGAATGATAGGTTACTGATCCTAGGACTTATATTAAGGATTATAATCAAAATTTGATAGGTGGTTTAGGTTAAAATGGGTAGAAAATGAGTAAACGGGTCAAAGTTACATTTAGTGCACAATTAGGGTTTCTTGGATTCGTTTCTTGTATAATTGAAGTAGAATGATGAAATGATGGTGGATTATGATTGATAATGTTGTAATTTATGTTATTACAACTTATTTGGGTGTTGGTTTGGGTTTACAATGGATAAAAATCAAGAAACAAGTCATGGTTTATTATTTAGCTCGGTTAGGGTTTCTAACTTGGATTTCTTGTAATTTCATGGAATGAGGACGAATATGGATTATAAATAAAATGTATGACTTGTTTGTAACTTGCACTTGATGGACTGTATAAGATTCTTAGGAAAACGGAGGTAAAACAACTATTTTGGATAATATGCATTAATGACTTGTACATTAAGCTTTTAAGGACTTGTACTTTGACTTGGAGGGAGTGTATATTTCAAATTAGATGTTATATTACTTATACATATGATTTAATAGTTTGTACATTCACTTTAGATATTATTCCTTCATGGAATTAGGGTTTAGAGGTATACGATAACGGTTTAAAGCCCGTTTTGATATAACATTGCGAATAGTACATTATAAGAATAATGTACCTTGTAATAGGAATATGATGATGATGTTTTCTTGACATATTTGAAGATAGGATTGCCATAGATAGGTTGCGTGAGCTCGTCTACTTTAGTTATGCAAGTTATATTATATATTGAGATATTGACAATACAAGTAATGTAATAAAGCGAAAAATTTTCCCGTATAATTGTGATAATAGTAAAATAGGTTTTGCATTTGATGAAAATTCTTGGTTTGTTATAGTTGAAAACCCGATTAAGCACGAGGATGAGACTGTTCCTGCTAGCGTCCATGAGGTAGGTGAATCGTCTATTGCTCATTTTCTTCGAGAGGACAGTGATGGTCTATTGCCTGGTCTAATGAGGAGGGACATTAACTCTTTTTTTGGTCATATGGCTTCTCTTTTAAGACGACTATGTGGTCGCGAGACGACGCATGCATTGGTCAAAAAGAAAGGAAAAGCAAAGCACGAGTATTATGGTAAGTTGATTTTAGACTTGGGTAATGAAGTGCGTTCTAGTGTGGAGCAAGAGAGGCCGAATGGAAAAGATGTGAGAAGTTGGTAATGCTGAAGATAGAAGGTTTGAGAAATGTGTAAAGAAGTTGAAGAAAGGAACTTCGAAAAAGAAGGTTTAGCACACTATTCCTTCGTTGCAGAACGAACGGTTGAGTAGAGATCTCTATTGGACTAGAGTTCGAGCTCATGAGTTCTATCAAGAGATGATTCGTAGAGGATTTGTGTTTAAAGAAAGACCGAATGAAGCTATCGATGTTTTGATTGAAGATGAGAAGAGTCCCTCATCTGAGCCGCGAGGATCTCCTCGTGATTCTTAGAAGTTTGGTTTCAATTATAGTATCTTTATTGTGTAATCACTAAACTGAATCCTTAGTTAGTAGAATTAGTGCTATTGGTTGTAACAATTTGTATCATTTCATGAAACAAGGCAACTATGTATTAACTCTTTCGTGATGAAAAATGAATGACTATCTTTTGATTACTACTTGATGTTGTATGACTGTTGTTGTGATTGATTTGTCATT
Source organism: Tanacetum coccineum (assembly GCA_026074375.1). Taxonomy (NCBI): domain Eukaryota; kingdom Viridiplantae; phylum Streptophyta; class Magnoliopsida; order Asterales; family Asteraceae; genus Tanacetum; species Tanacetum coccineum. Next base: position 22,528 of record BQNB010057142.1, read on the forward strand.
GTACCATGTTATGAGTATATCATGTTTTCTTATCAGATTGTTTTTTGTGTGACGTGACAGAATCATGCCTCCAAAGTCTGCACCTTTGACTCAAGCTGCTATTCATCAAATGATCAAGGAAAGTATCGATGCTGCTATCGCTGTTGAGCGAGCTAGACATGTGAATGCTGGAAATGATGCTAGGGGATCTAGGCCAATTAGGGGTCAGGATGCTGCACTTGCTGTTTGTGAGTGCACTTTTTCTGGGTTTATGAAGTGCAATCCTACTGCTTTTCACGGCACTGAAGGAGTTGTCGAATTACAAAGATGGTTCGAGAAAACTTAGAGTGATTTTGGAATCATTGAATGTGTAGAGGGAAAGAAGGTTAAGTTTGCTGCTGCAACGTTGCAAGGACCTGCTTTGACTTGGTGGAATGCTAAGGTTGCAACTATGGGTTTGGAGACTGTGAACCAAATGCCTTGTACTGAGATAAAACAGTTGATGACTGTAGAGTTTTGATGATTAGAAGAAATTCAAAGAATGGATCACAAACTATGGAACTTGAAGGTCAAGGAGTATAACATTGTGGCTTATACTTAGAGGTTCAATGAGTTAGCTTTGATGTGCCCAAGAATGGTTGAACCGGAAAGAGTGAAAGTTGATGCTTACATCCGAGGATTGACTGATAACATCAAGGGCGAAGTCACTTCTTCTAAGCCTACTAACCTGAACGAAGCTGTGCGTATGGCTCATAAGTTGATGGAACAGAAATCACAAGCTAGAGATGAAAGAATTCTGGAAGAAAAGAAGCGAAAGTAGGAGAACTATCAACGTGGGAATAGTAGTGGTAAGAGCAATCATAGGGACAACTCACGGCAAACTTCGCAGAATAATCAAAAGTAAAGGAACGCGCGAGCTATGGTTACTGCTCCTACTGATGGAAAGGTGTCTTCTGGATCACTTCCTTTATGTGAACGTTGTTTTACTCGCCATGTTGGTCCATGTACGATCAAGTGCCACAAGTGTGGAAAGGTTGGGCACAAGGCAAGGTACTGCAAGGAAAAGAATGTTGCCATGGGTGCTAATGCTCAGCCCATTCTGACTTGTTATGATTATGGGGAGCAAGGTCATACTAGGAACCAATGCCCAAATAAAGTCAAGCAAGAGGAAGTAGGATAAGTTCGTGGTCGATCTTATGCAATTAAAGATGCTGAGCCGCAAGGTCCGAATGTGGTTACTGGTACGTTTTTGCTCAATAACCGCTATGCTTCTGTTTTATTCGATTCGGGTTTCGATAGGAGTTTTGTGGATACTAGATTTAGTTCCATGCTTAATATTGATCCGGTTAAAATAAGAGCTAGTTATGAGGTAGAGTTAGCTGATGGAAGGGTAGTTAGTACGAACACTATTTTGAAAAGTTGCACTTTGAATTTATTGAACCATATTTTTTAAATCGATCTTATGCTGACGGAGCTTGGTACGTTTGATTTCATAATCGGTATGGATTGGCTTGTCAAGCACGATGCCGTTATCGTCTGTGGCGAGAAAATTGTTCGTATACTGTATGGAACAAGATGTTGATAGTCAAAAGTGACAAGGGTGTGTCTCGACTAAAGGTCATATCTTGTATTAAGGCCCATAAGTATGTTGAGCGAGGTTGTCATTTGTTTGGGCACACGTGACGGAGAAGAAATCCAAGGAGAAACGATTGGAAGGCATGTCTGTAATTCGTGACTTTCCTGAGGTGTTTCCTGAGGATTTTCCAGGACTACCACCGCGAGGCAAGTAGAGTTTTGAATTGATCTAGTGTCGGGGGCTGCACTTGTTGCACGTGCACCACATAGATTGACATCGTCTGAGATGAGAGAGTTGTCGGTATAAATGCAAGAGTTGATGGAGAAAGGATTTATTTATCCGACTTCATCACCGTGGGGAGCACCAGTGTTGTTTGTGAAGAAGAAAGATGGATATATTTCTTGAATGTGCATATTATATATCGCGAGTTGATTAATTTGACTATCAAGATCGTTATCTCTCATAGGAATCAGAGACATTTATTTCCACCAACTGCCAATGGTACGAGAGGTATTCTAATATCGATCTTGCGATCTGGATTTCCCAGTTACGCAATTAAGAAGAAGACATTCTAATTACATCACTTAGACTCGGTATGGTCCACTTTGAGTTCCAAGTTATGCCGTTTGGATTGATAAAGCGCCTGCTGTGTTTATGGACTTGATGAACTGAGTATGCAAGCCATATATGATGCCAAGTTTGTCATAGTGTTCATCGATGATATTTTGGTTTATTAACAGGTCGAAGAAGAGGTACGAAAGCATTTGAAGATTAATTTTAGAGTGCTTAAGGAAGAGAGATTATACACCAAGTTTTTAAAGTGTGATTTTTGGCTAGATTCGGTATAATTTCTTGGTCATGTGATTGATCGTAGTGGTGTTCATGTTGATCCTGCCAAGATCGAAGCCATTAAGAATTGGGCTGCACCAACGACGCCAACGGAGGTGAGGCAATTTCTTGGATTGGCTGGTTACTATCGGAGGTTTATTGAAGGTTTTTCTTTGATTTCTAAGCCACTGACTAAGTTGACTCAGAAAGATAAGAAATACGAGTGGGGAAAAGAAGAAGAGGAAGCTTTTCAGACATTGAAGCAAAAGTTGTGTAGTGCACCGATCTTAGCATTGCCTGAGGGAACGGAAGATTTTGTGGTGTATTGCGATGCGTCACTTAAGGGTTATGGAGCCGTGTTGATGCAAAGAGAGAAGGTGATAGCATATGCTTCTCGACAATTGAAAGTCCATGAAGAGAATTACACTACTCACGATTTGGAGTTAGGAGCCGTTGTTTTCGCTCTTAGGTTATGGAGACATTATTTGTATGGAACGAAGTGTGTGGTTTTCACCGATCACAAGAGCCTACAATATATTTTGAATCAGAAAGAGCTGAACTTGAGACAACGGAGATGGATTGAGTTGTTGAGTGATTATGATTGTGAGATTCGGTATCATCCTGGAAAAGCGAATGTTGTGGCTGACGCCTTAAGTCGGAAGGAAAGGAATAAGCCATTACGTGTTCGAGCTTTGATGATGACTGTCCACAATGATCTACCGAAGCAGATTAGTGAAGCTCAAAAAGAAGCGATGAAAAGGAAGAATGTAAGGAAATATAATTTGGGTAGATTGATTAAGCAAATATTCGAGTTTCGCCCTGATGGAATACGTTGTTTTGGAAATCGTGTTTGGTTGCCGCTATTTAGTGGATTGAGAGATTTGGTTATGCATGAGTCGCATAAGTCTAAGTATTCCATCTATCCGGGATCAGACAAGATGTATCAAGATTTAAAGCTATTGTACTGGTAGCCGAATATGAAAGCTGATATCGCCACGTATGTTAGCAAATGTTTGACTTGTGTGAAGGTTAAAGCCGAGCATCAGAAACCATCTGGACTGCTGCAACAACCTGAGATTCCAGTTTGGAAGTGGGAAAGGATTACTATGAATTTTGTGAGTAGACTGTCGAGAACGTCGAGTGGGTATGATACGATTTGGGTTATTGTCGACCGACTGACCAAATCAGCTCATTCCCTACCAATGAAGAAAAGGGATAGTATGGAGAAGCTTACGCAACTGTATTTAAAGGAAGTTGTGTATAGGCATGGTGTTCCTATTTCGATCATTTCGGATCGAGATAACAATTTTACGTCAAGATAATGGAGATCGCTTCAGGAAGTGTTGGGGACGAATTTGGATATGAGTACCGCTTACCACCCTCAAACGGATGGTCAAAGCGAAAGGACTATACAAACGCTAGAAGATATGTTGCGTGCCTGTGTGATCGACTTTGGAAGTAATTGGGATCGCCATCTGTCATTGGTCGAGTTCTCATATAACAATAGTTATCACGCGAGCATTAAGGTTGCACCATATGAGGCTTTGTACGGACGAAAATGTAGATCACCTGTATGCTGGAGTGAGGTTGGGAATAGCGTACTCACAGGTACAGAATTAATCTGTGATACGACTGAGAAGATCATCCAAATTAAGAATCGTTTGTTGACCGCTCGTAGTCGCCAGAAAAGCTATGCAGATAGGAGAACTAAGTCGTTGGAATTTGAAGTCGGTGATATGGTACTGCTCAAGGTATCGCCATGGAAGGGCACTGTGCATTTTGGAAGCGTGCGAAAGTATATTCCATGGTACATTTGGGCCATTCAAGATTCTAGCCAGAGTTGGTCCTGTAGCTTATACGTTGGAGTTACCTGAAGATTTGAAAGGGATTCATAGTACTTTTCATGTTTCGAATCTTAAGAAATGTCTAGCGGAAGGCGACATTGTTGTTCCGATGGATGAGATTCAACTTAATGATAAGTTGCATATGATTGAAGAGGCAGTGAAATTTTTTGATAGAGAGGTTAAGCGACTTAAGCAAAGTAGGATACCTATAGTTAAAGTTCATTGGAATTCGCAAAGAGGTTTAAAATTTACTTGGATACATGAGGATCAGATTAAGAAAAAGTACCATCATCTCTTTACAAGTAAGGACGAAGTGAGGAAAGCGGATAAGTCGAGCTGAGCACCGGGACGACGCTCCCTAAAGGAGGGAAGAATGTAACATTAGTGGGTCGGTGTTTAAAAGTCGTGTTTTACATGGTTTAACGTTTTATTAAACGTTGTAAAGTAAAATTAATGGGACGTATTTAAAATATTTACTAATGTGGTGTGACCCGAGTTTTTGGCCGATTTTATTAACAAAATAAATGTTTTGTACTAGTTTTAAAAGAACTTAAGAATGGAGGGACCTAAATGGCCAAGATGTCAAAGTTCAATTCTATAAATAGAACCTATTACACACACTTATAATTTTTACAAAATTTTTCACACTCTCCTCCCTCTCTTGCTCTCTTCGAACCGGCCACCACCACAAACACCACTTTTTTGGCTATTTTCCGACATGCATTAAGATCCAATTACATATTATTAATCCTTGTTTCAAGAGCTACAAAACCCACTATTAAAATCCTACATGAATAGTTTTGAGAGTTAGATTTTTTGGTAATGTTCTTGAGTAATTGTGTATAAAGGGGTGTTTAAAATAGTTAGATCATTGTTGTATTGAAGTTGGTTGATTGAAAAAGGTTTGTTTGTTTGGGTTGAGTTTTCGTCCGATTTCAATAGGCAAGGGGAAGCCATAGTTTGATTTTCTTGAAAGCATTGTGAGCTTCTATTTAAGTTTATGTGTTGACTAATTTAGTTATATTGCGTGTTATATGATTATTGCTATAAGATTCAAGTGCGAAAATTATTAAAAGCGTATTTGGTTATTGACCAAAGTTTGATGGTTTTGGTATGATTAAATAGGATAGCTAAGCATATTTTGATTGTCGGATTATGTCAAAAATGTCATTTTAATAGGTTTTGGGTTGACCAAGTTTGACCAGAAAGTTTGACTTAACCGTAGCGAGTCGAGAAATTTTTGAAAGTTATTTTTGATAATGTCAAGTGATAGTGTTCGCCTTAAGCTACGTTTCGCTAGGTGGATCGTCACGTAACTCTTAATAATGAACGTTTTATGGCCGAGTCAAGTTTGGTTATTTTTTGGGTAAAAAGTCAACTACGAAGATTGACTTTTGAAAGTCAAACTTGCGTAAACTTTTGAATATAGTCTATAATGAGCAAAGGGTTCGTAAAGTTAGTTAATTGATAACGAAATATGAAGTTCGGATTATATTATCCTTACTTTCGGTAGCTTTCTAAAAATAGAAACTTTATGGAAAAGTGTTGTAATATTGTTAGTGCATCAAAGTGAAATGTTTTGCGTCACACTTGGAGATTGTAGTATATGATTGTATGTACGTAATAGTGATATATTATATACTATATATATATATATATATATATATATATATATATATATATATATAGAGTTAGATCAATATAAGATGTTTTCTTTAAAATAAGAAGGATATAGAAGTAACTTAATCGCTATATCGAGATGTACACGACTTAAATTAGATGCTCGCTATAATCTTTGATGCAATTTATAACGCATATTAATGTGGTTTTAGCTTTTATTAGATGCATAGACGTTTATTTGAGCATTTTATTTTTTTCTCTTGTTTTTTATTCCTCTGCATGTGCCAAAATCATGAAAATCAATTTGCACCATCTACACATCAAATTAACTTTCAAAACTCAAAATGGTGCATCTATATGAATAGAAATGCATCTAATGCAAGTCGTTGCATCTCAAATGTGTGGTTTTAGTCACTTCTCACCACTTCTTATTTTAATTTACTTCTCACTGGATCCCTACTCTATATAGAGTTATATGCAAGTTTGTATTATATAAATTATTTTACTTTTAGTCAAGTACCGCTATATATGGATTATATAAGTCGCCGGGTAAGGAGTGTAAGCTATTTGCGCTTGTTGATGTGTTTGGAATTGGATCTTTTGCTAAGGGTGAAGTTCATAGCCTCGCATTTAAATCTTTAATTGTTTTTAAACCCGCAAGGGGGATGCATGTTTGTTTTGAAATCGAACACATAAGATTTAATGGTATGCTCGACCCGATTACGAGATTGTTTCCGCATAAGTAGCTATTGTCGAGATTGTCATTATTTTCTGGAACCGTCCAATCGACCTTGTAAGGTGAACGTTAATGCATTAAATAGATCTATTGGGTTTGACAACCCTGTCCGAGGTTTGAATCCTTGTGACCACCCTGTCAAACGGACATTTTGTATTTAGAAAGTAGTAGGTATATGACAATAATACCTTGTTTTGTGGTACATTAACATATGAAATGACATGTATTGTTAACGTTCGGTGTCTTGAGCTTATTGCGTGAAAGAAAAGAAGTTGCTATACATTGCATTCGTTGCTTTGTTTTCCCGAGAACTAATTATGCGTTCTAAGATTATTGCTTGTTAATTATTTTAAACTCTATGAATTTCACTCAACTTTGTTGTTGACGTTTTAAACATGTTTTATCCCAGATAACCAAGGATGAAGACAACGATGGCGTGGAAGGTATCTTTTTTCTTGCGGTGTGGACAGATTTGTTGATAGGGACTAATTGTGTTGTTCATTGTCTTTAAAAAACAATGTCTTAAATTGTTCTAAAACAATGTCTTTATTTTGAAACAATAGTTTTTCAAATGTTGTAATGGTTGTGGTTGCGATTCTGTGGGGACCTGAACGCGTTTTAAACTTCTGATTAATAATGGAACAATTTTGTTAAAACTTTGATCGCATTTAGGTGTTTTCTATTTATTTGGGAATGCGCATTTAGTAACATCCAAATTGCTAATTCTGCTGCGCAATCCAATGTCCTTTGGATGGGGGTGTTACAACTAGATCTAGTTGAATGATATGGAAAACACATAATTAAGCACATAAACGGGTATGAAGTGATAAACATAATCAACATGCAACGAATAAGGAACAATCGATATAAGACAAATCGTAACTTTTATATTATTCATAAACATGGTAATACCTAAAGTATTTAGCGAGTAGTCATTGTAACAATACACGAAATCATAGATGAACGATTAAACATAATGCTAACCGAACGCGTATAATGGAGTGTAGAGATTACAAGAGTTTCCCATTGATCGTACCACTTTTCAGGACCTTCTTAGCTTCATTGATCTTCTGTAAATCAGACTTGGTGGCTAAAAGCATATCCTAAATCGTATTTAGGATTTGGTATTTATAGACTCTGAAAATTAATAAAATATTTCAAAATTCTTACGCAGGAATTGGATACGCCATATCCGATTTTTAGATATGACGTATTGACCAATACGCCATATCCGATTTCTTGGATACGGAGTATTGGGGTTTTTGGATACGGAGTATTGGCTGAAAATGTGTTTTTCTTGATTTTTGACCAAAGTATCATATACGGCGTATCAATGGCGTATTCTTCAAAGTCAGGCAATGGTCTTAAGTTCTTCAAAGTCTTTAGATACGGTGTATGCTTCTAGAATGATACGGCGTATTGATGTCAGAATCAGCGACTTTCTGAAACTCTTCATTTATGCTTCAAAATACGTCTTTTTCTCCATCTTTTGCCAACTACTCGATAACTACTGCAAATAACAAATATAAACAATTAAGTACCAATTCTTGCAATAATTATACAAAATGGATTATTTACATGGGATAAATGATGCTATAAAAGTGACGTTATTTGATGTCATTAATTAACCAGGCTTACCTTAGGAAGTTCCCGAGGAGCCTCAATTTTGACAGGCGAAGAAGTAGATTGGTCAGTATCAGGGTGTGAAGTTTATAACCGGAAAGCTTGTTCATCAGACAGTTCTTGTTGTGGGACAAGACGTTTACCAAAATATTCAAATAATTGATTTAACTCGGAATAATTAATTGGTTTAATGTTAACTTTCTTTTCTGAGACCATTGGATCACTTTGTTTTAAAATCATTTTGAATCGACTCTCTTCCTCAAGCATCAATGTCTCTTCAGAATCAGCAATTGAAATCACACTATTTTCCTTAGCAATAACACTACCATCATAAAGCATTGGCCTAGTCTGCTGAGCTTTCTTAAGATAGAAAAGATTTTGAAAACCAAGAGCTTGTTTCAGTTTGTTATCATAGAAAACTTGTGGTTTCGTGAGCATATGCATAGTTTGTGCGGATTGACCCATTTTACTAACAATATTGTCAAGTTCTTTAACTTTCTTTTCCAAAGCAATTTCTTTATCAATATTCTTAGCTTCTTTTTCTTTGGATTCGTTTTTGAAAACATTAAATATTTTTGGTAACAATTCCTTTTCCTTTGATTGTTCAGAGAGAGTTTGTTTAAGATAGTTAATTTCTTTTTCAAAATCCGCAAACTGTGCATTTTTCTCCCGAATTATATCATCCATTATAAGCTTTTCTCGAGTACTTAAATCCACATTTTGTCTTTCTTCTAGCAATTTTACCCATTCTTTGTATCTTTCAAGCTTAGCAGATAAGGATTCATTGGCAATTAGATTGTCCTTATTAACCTTGTTACAATTAGTTACTTGATTTGATAGTTGTTTAAACACAGATAATATCATGGTATCTTGTTGTACAGAAGAATTTGTATCCTGAACACCTGCATTTTATGTTTCAAGCAGATACTGAGAATAAGGAATGATATTGCTATCACTTGTTATCTCATTCGAGATAATTCAAAAGATGAGTTTGTTCAGAATACGAAATCTCTTGCACACTTTGATTTAACATATCAGTATGAGTGTTTTCAGAGTGAGGTACCTCGAAGAGAACATCTGATCCGTAACCAGACAAATTGGCCATAAGAACTGCCTTGGTTATAGAGAAGTCGTCACAGTCAGAATCATATGTATCCAAATCATCTGCTTGATACGCTGCATTGTGTGTAATGACCGTCTGTGTAACTGAACCTTCTGCAACTCCAAGGTCTGCGAAGAATTCTAATTCTTCATCATTTAGAACTTTACCATTTTCTTGTGCTTTAACCAGAAGAACTTTATCCCTAAACCATGTAGCATCCCTTTTCCTCTTTGGTTTTGGGCACTGTCTTGCCATGTGACCTTCCCCTTGACAGTTAAAACACTTTACAACTCTTTGTTGACCTGAATTATTCTCTCCAATTCCTGAGATGTTAGCCCTTGTTCCAGACATACCAGCAGTAAATGAAGTTTGTCTCCCCTAAACTGGTTGAACAATCACCCTTCTATCATGAATAGTTGCTTGTTGTCTTGGGTTAGAGGAATTTCTTAGCTGATTATTGGTGGATAGGAAACGAGATGTGACGACAGTAGATAGAAATGACATCATTTTATTAATGGCATCAATAAGGTCATCTCCTTGCTTAAACACAGGAACTGCTACACCAGAGTTTATCTGAGGACATTCAGCCAGATAAGTTTGTTGATTAACCATGGAGACAGTATATTCAATTTGTGGAATAGATTGTAGTTGTGGGTAAGCATTTAGATACGGTGTTGATGGATAAGAAATTGCAAGGGGTGTGGATGGATAAGTAGTTGAGTAATGTTGTGTGAGATGAATTGATCCATATTGAGGAGATGGAGATGGTGAAAACTGTTATTGGAATTGTGGATTGTTGTATGAAGATTGATAAGTGTTGAAATGAGACAAAGTCTGTTGTTAATTGGAAACAAGTGCAAGTGGATCTTAATTGCGCTCACGCATAATATGGACTTCATTTGCGTGGAGTTCGTGTTGTTGAAGATATGCATGAAGCTGATCAAAGTTGATAGTATGCAAATCTTTTACAAGCTTGACATTAGTCACGAACTTACTCCATTCAGGTGGGAGACTGTTTAAGAACTTGGTATTGACTTGAAATTGCTCCAATTTCATTTTGTAAATGTTCATGTCATTGATCAGCTCAGTAAATCTCAAGTAATACTGATGAAGTGATTCCCCTTTGATGTGAGCAAACTTATCAAATGCATCATACAGTTTACGCTCCCTTTCCTGCTTTGTTACTGAGGTACCTTGCATTACTAGTTGAATTCTTTCCCATAGATCCTTGGCAACTCTGTGATGATTAACAAGTGAATAGATATCAGATGGTAGACCTTGAAGAATGATATTAGTTGCCTTGAGATCACAATCAGCTTGGATTTTCTCTGGAGCAGACAATTCAACATATTTCTTTGTCCTGGTCACCCGTAGGCCAAATGAGTGAACCATGTTCGACTGATTCAATTATCATTCTTCCGTGCTCCTTGTTTTGCATGTATAGTTTCATTCTACTTTTCCAAGAATCATACTGGTCTTTGTCCAATATTGGTGGACGATTGTCAGCACCAGAGAGTATCATGTACTCAGCAAGAGTATTCTTTTGTCCATTTGGAATCATTGAATCCATTTTGATTTGATATGTAATAAGATAGATGACCGTACAGTGATTGGAGGTTGTTATGTTAAATGAGATTTGATTAATGTGTTTGAGTCTTTGGAATACACGGGATTTTACAATTCTTGATAAAATCGGGAAAATAATTTTTCACGGGATTTTACAAATCAAAGAACAACCGTATATATCTCCTAATGAAAGTGAGAGTAAACCCTGATATATATGTGACTTCTAATGAAGAGTGGGGAGGTTTATATTTCTCCAGTAGTAGAAAGCGTATAAATCTCCCAAGACAAGGTATTAATCTTCCAAGCAAGGTTTATAAATCTCCTAAGCAAAGTGTATTAACTTCTACTAATGGAAAAGTGTTATAATTCGCCAGAAAATGAAGTTTAAACGCCCAAGAGAAAGAGCCTAAAACGTATATAAATCGCCTGAAGATTACGTATAAATCGTACTGAAGGATTCATCGCGTATAATATCGTTCCTAACGAGTGTTATGTATTATAAATCGTCTAAGAGTTAACGTTAATTAGGTCCCAACGTGTTAAGTGGTTAAATGCCTAGATGATATAGCGTTATAATTTCGTGCCAATCGCGGTACGTTCTATATCGCGTAAACACCTTTCGAACTCAAATACACATAAAAACTTAAAAAGACAAATTTTTAACGTTTTGTACCAAATTTTTCTTGTATTTCTGTTTCTTACCTATCTAAACTATGAGAACCTTTCGTAATTATAAAAAAACACTAACTTTGAACGTTTTTGACACGAGAATATTGTGAAAATCATGATTGTTGGATTTAAGACAAAACCCTTTTGTTGTCGAACCAAAAAGACTAAAAAATTAGAATTTTTGATGGTTTGTCAAAGATTGTATTGTTCAATTGCAGTATACAATAAGATAATTATAAAGAAGAAAAATGAGAGAAATTTTTCATAAGTTTTAATTAAAATTTAAACTGTACGGCACAAGGCATTGATGCGTCGTGTTTGGGTTTTTTCCCTTTTCCCGTCTGCATAATGCGGCGCGCGAGTTTTGTTTTTTTGTCACATGTAAAGTTATGCTTGTGATCAGTGTTTTTTTTATTCTCTTTGATAGTACGAAAAGGTTTATATAGTCAAAAAAAGAAATAAGCTATTTAATTCAGTTAATTATAGTCAAAATTATTTTTTATGTCAAGTCATTTTTTTGTTTTCATTTTATACATTAGTATCTCAATGTTAGTCTAATTTTTTTTAATTTTTTTTTTTACTGTAAGGGATTCATAGGGTGTACTTTCATATGCCGCGCATCTTTATCCTGTATCATGGTTATGTGTAATGCAAGAAACCATAATTATATCTCTTAAAAAAATAAAAAAACCCACTTTTTAACACATAAGCTCAAAAATGGGAAAATAGATGCATCTTACATGCTCGTTATAATCTTCCATAATAAAATCCAACAAAGCATCAAGAGTCATATTTCCCTCAGGAGAAATCCGACAATATCGCGAACAAATAAAAGCAGCCGAGGTCATGCTAGAGTGTCCATCTTTTTTCTTAGTCAACTCAAGATCATTAAACATAAACCGAAGATTTTCTCCATTGTCTGCGGATGAAGACTTAGAGCCTGGGAATATATATATCATGTTTTCGATGAGGAGGGTGAACTCTATGGTTACTCCTGCTGATATGGCCATTTTGTGATGGAAGTAATGAAGGGGGGGAAAAAGGATTCTGGCGGCCAGGTTAACTTAACATAGCAAGGTAGATTCGATAGTAATGACAGGCAGTGAGTAGGAGTGCAGAGAGGGGTCGAGTGCTGGTGCTCGATGTGCCGGAGTTGAGTTTTATTTATAGTTGGTTGTTTGCTAGGTCAAGAAAGCCATTTTTGGATACATAATATGGAAGGACCCTATACCAGTGCAAGCTGAGGTTTTAATTTTTTAAAACCTAATGGTATAATTAGTAATTTGAAAGATAGTCATATACTAGATAATAAGTTTTTTTTCTTTTAGTGTTTTCTAGGAATATGGAACATATATAGTTATTGTAGGGGTGCAGTGGTGGTTGTGTATTTGGTATTGGGGCTCTGCGGCGAGTATCTGGTGTTTTAGTGTTCTCTTTAGCGATATTCCCAGGACGACTCGCTACTCTAGATTAGTGTAGAATGCCTGGTAGTTGTGGTGTGCGAGAGATTGGCGAGCATGGTTTCGAGGTTCAATAATTTCAAGTAGTTTACTTATTTTCATTGTTTTGTTACGTAAGTAGTTGGAATTTGGCCTGACTCATAAACGGCATAAAGCCGTGCGTTTTTTGGTGCTATTTTAGACCGGGCATAAGATAGATTTCGGCTTTAGCCCATATGTACTGTGTACGTCTCTATAATGTGTCGTTAACAGAACTGTGAAACCTGTATGAAATAAGTTTTAAGAGGTGTTGCTGGGATGTGAGTTGTAAACTTATTGGATGCGCATATGTTGCTTAAAGTTTATAACAATCCATTATCAGTTATCATTCACTTTTGCACAAGTCAATAAGCTACACCAAAGCCCTCTTGGCCGGCAGTATGTAAGTGGCATAACAATGTGGAGTTTGTGGGTTCAAGTCTCGTTAGAGACATGTGAGACAGGTCTTGTATGTTGTAAATACTTGCGGTTAAAAAAGTTAATAAGCTACCATTTTCATAACATGTCACTTTCATACGTAATTGAAGTTGCCATGTCACTTTCATACGAGTAATTTACTATATTATATGCAAGATTATTGAGTTGAGTTAATTGTATCGTTTTAAAAACAATGGTATATGACGTGAACTCTTCCAAAAAAATATATATAAAGATACATGATGGATGCAGTGACGGAGCTAGGATTTAGTTCTCGGGTGGGTTGAAAATGATAAACATGAATCTTCTACCTAATGAAAAAATCGCCTAGCATCATTGGTTTCCTGTTATGAACAACGTAAGATAATTTTCGTAAGTGCAGTGTCATAAAATTGCTAAATAATACTTTCGGGAGATAGCAATTAGGTGGGCCAAACCCATTTAGATATAATTATATACTATATATAATTTAACTTGTGACAAAACATTCATATAAGTATTACCTATTTGCAAATGGTTTGGTTGGGCCTTGGCCAACCCAATGTCTAAAGTAGCTCCGTCCCTGGATGGATGTACATCTCTTCGGATAATTACTTGTGCTAGTGTCTTTTAAACAACTACGCGGTTTAAACGGTGTTGATGCATGCTAATGTCTTTTATGGGCATGAAAATCATAGATCGTTGAAACAGATTTTCATTCATGATAGTTATATAATTCGTTAGGCCTTTAGCGTAATGAATTATCATAATTATGTGTAAAGAAAACTAGACGATGCGTGTATGAAACTAGTAGTCGAAGTTTGTGTGTGCTTTTGGTTAAATCAAAGTCAAAGGAGACAAAGCAAGACTCTTATGAAAGTCAACGCCAATTTTTATGAAGCTTCTTACATATAAACTTAGAAATACTTTTTATCATTATGAAAGTCAGTGTTAATTACCAAAGGGCTCGTTCGGTATCCACTTTCGAAAAATATATAGTTTACTAGAGATATTTTACAGATATGATAAAGGGTAATGAGTTGAGTCTCGGCTCATACTCGCTTCTGTTGGTGCTCCGTTGAACCAACTATTTTTTGTGGGTGGACAATGGCTGGTGTCGAAAGACACCCGAAATCTGGGTGTTCTCGTCGATCTATATATCTTTTTGGTTTATTGATCATCGATTAAGTGAAGATTCAACTAGTGGCAGATTCCATGTGTAAAATTTCAAAATATACGAGTCAACAAAAACCAAATGTTGCATAGATCAGCTCAAGACATGACCATTTTCAGAAAAAAATTATGTACTAACGAGTTTACTTTGTTTATGTTTACTAACTTCACACGGCCCAATTTTTTGTTAAAATATTATTTTCTCTTTCTTTCACCTACACAATTAATACATACAATCAATTTATAAAACCATTTATCAATAACCCAACCAAACATATAATATAAAATAATAAGTATGAAAAAGAATAAAGAAAAATAAGACAAATAGTTATTCATTAGTTGCCATGTGGCAGATTAGAGGTTGCCACGTTGCCAAGTAAACTCATTGTGAACACTTTTTTATTTCGTTTGTGTGCTTGTAATATAATATTAGTTGTTTATGTACTTTATACCCCCAAGTGGTTGGTTGAGATCATGAATAAACATGGTCTAATACGAAAAAAAGAACTTTCGTTCTGGTTTACTTTGACTTCCTATAACGTTCATATTCATGCACTTCTAAATCTTCGATGAATACGTGTACAAAACACGCGAAAGCTCAACAAAACACATGACATTAACTCGTCCCTAATGTGAAAGTTATATAATCGTCTTACTTAAAACTCGGCACAAACTTTCATCTCGCTAAACGGAAAGTAAATAGTATACGATACTCAATCACGTCAAAACGAAATATATAAATGAGGTAGGCTGTACACAAACTGATTTCACTGCCCGAAAATAAACATAAACAATAACAACATATTTTTCTTTCACAAATTTATTTCAATCCAAACACCCTTTTAACTTTTCTTTATATATATTTTCCAATTTCTAAAAAAACTATAAGAGAAAAAGAAAAATACTAGTATATGACTATTTCCAAATTACTATTCTAGCATTGGTTTAAAAAACCTCATATTGCACCAATAGGGTCTTCCATAATAGTATCCAAAAATGGCTTTCTTGACCTACAAACAACCATCCTAGGCATATAACTAAACTCTGGGACATCGAGCACCATTCTCGACCCCTCGGCCGCCTCCACCGCCTCATTAGCATCGTCACTTGTCGCTGTGTCAGGTGTAACCCTCCCAGAAATCCTTTTTCCCGCGTTATTACCCGCCATCCAAAAAATGGCCATATCAGCAGGAGTTACCATAGAGT
>BQNB010057143.1:15272-38343 GCA_026074375.1 Tanacetum coccineum
CGCAGCAGGAGCATCCAGGGAAATAAAGCAATGTTTTATACTATCAAACAACGTCACTTGCTCCTCCCCTTTTTGAACTTCTACCGCTTGTACCTTCTGTGGGTCAGCGGTCCTGATATAGTCAAGCAAACCCATGTCTGCAAAATAAATACCAAAAGACTAAACGCCTTACACAAAAAATATATATATAAAAAGGGGGGCATTCCCACAAAGGCTAAGTATTTTCACCCACCCGTTCTATCAGGTCTCTCAAAAGCTGGATAAGTATTTCCACCAAATGGATAGTAAGGACTTAAACCCACAAGAGCTAAGAAGCATTCCGAATACCGCCGAAAGGGAGCTTTATTAGAAGAAAGGACCTGAACAGCTTGCTCTTGACGAGCAGTAAGATGGGGAGCCGGATCCTTCTCCAACACGCCCCCAGTATACAAAGGAACGGATATAGGAAACACTCGGGAATCAACCCAGAAAAATTGTCCGCCTAGTTCTTAATAGAATCCGGAGCCTTCGAGAGACAAGAAGGAGCCGAAAGGGAACGTTTCGCAAACGAAAACAATCCATCACTATACATACGCGTATAAAACGCACGAAAAACAGCTACCGATGGGCCAAGATCAAGTACGCGTGTCAAAACCTCGAAGTGAGATATACGAGCAGCATCGAAGGGGGATAATTGAGAAATATGTATACGGAATTATTTGAGAACGGATACAAAAAACTTGGTAAGAGGAATCCTATAGCCACAGTAATCAAATAACCTAGTATAGACACCCACTTTACCCTCAGGAAATTGGGTGATAGTCCTATCCCGCCCCGGTGCGGTAGGATGAACTTCATCGGGAATATAATAACTATTGCAAAAGCTCTCTACCATTTCTCGGGTCATAATAGAATGTTTATTAGCCATTTTGAAGAAAGACTAAGATAAATGCTAACCTGAATCTCGAAAAACTGAAAACGAGGAAAGTGACGCACGAGGAGTAAGAAGTAAAAGCTCTAAGAAATTAACAATGGCGGTGGAAAGATTTCGAGAAGAGAAAAAACAGTAAAAACAAGGGGTATTTATACCTTGGGATAGTTACTCCTACCGATACTTGGATGACACCACGTGTGTGCCACTTGCCTAATCGACGATAGAAAAGCGCATGGAAACTGGTGAAAAGCTGTCACAAGTCAGAAGGTAAAAGGACAGCAACGCTCCACGTAATTGAAGCGTCACCAACTCAGAAGACGTACAACACAAAAACAGATAACTCAAGGAGGAAATAAAGTAGAAGTCTAGCATTGATCACCGCACGCAGGAAATAACCCACGGGCAATATCATTCTAGACTGGGGGGACTTGATGACGTATAATGGGTGTACCAAGCCTCTGGGCTTGGGCCACATTATCACTTGGGCTTTTTGGCTAAACCTATCAATAACAGGCCATGGTAAAGCCCAATCTCGCGTGGGCTTCGGCCCCGAACCTAGCGATCCGTCCGCGGATCCACTTGTAGACGATCCGTCCGCGGATCCACCTATAAGACGATCCGTCCGCAGAACATCTGCGTCCGTTCAACACGATTGTCGCGGACCCTTGCCCGACAAGGGACCCACTCCGGCCACTACTAAAGTAACCGAAATACTAGGAAACCCTAGTACTAGACACCTATAAATAGGGGTCACAATACATCCCAAAAGGTACACAATTATTCTTATTCTCTCTGACATATACTCTGACAATATGAATACTTACTCTCACACCGGAGTCTAATCGTGGGGTCCGTCCCCACGGTAAGGCTAACGGTTTACTTTTAATTGTGCAGAAAATCATCACTTCTCTTGCTCTAGTACAAGATCAAGCGTCCAAGTCATTTGGAGGCCCGACCCGACAAAGGACTTCGACACCTTGCTAAACCCGACACGAATTTTGTACTAACAAGTATGATTAGTAGATTAGGACAAGCATTATCATATTACACATTACAGAATCAAAACGACCCCGTTTTTACACCATGTACACTGTTCATCTTAAGCACTGTAGCACTGTAGCTACAGTGCTGGGCCAAAAAAGCCCAAAAAATTTAGCCCAAAAATTTGGGTCGGCCCAATTAGTTTTTTTTTTTTTTAAATTTGCCGGCACAAATTAGGGAGGAAAAAATGTTACAAAAGTACCGACGCATTCAGATAAAAAAATATCCGCGGTAACATTTTCGAATTGACTTAAACAGTGTCATTTTACACCATGAGACCAAAAAAAAAACTTCGCAAAAAAAATAAAAAATAAAAAAAATAAAATTTTAACGCGACGCAACAACGCGTAAGACCATAAAAAAAACTACTAAACACGATAATGAAAAAGTAAACCCGCACTATTAAATATGAGACCGACAAAATAAACTCGCACAAAATTAAAGGAAAAAAAAAAGAATTAATGGTTTATTGACCTATGTGCACTATTCATTTTAAGCACTGCAGCGCTGTTACAGTGCTGGGCCAAAAAGAAGCCCAAAAATTAAAATTTGGCCCGGCCCAATAAGTTTTTTTTTTAAATGGGCCAAAAAAGCCAAAAAAATTTAGCCCAAAAATTTAGGTCGGCCCAATTAGTTTTTTTTTTTTTTAAATTTGCCGGCACAAATTAGGGAGGAAAAAATGTTTATACAAAGTAACCGACCGCATCCCGATAAAAAATAATCCGCGGTCACATATTCCGAATTGGACTAACAGTGTCATTTACACCATTGAGGAACAAAAAAAAAAATTTCGCAAAAAAAATAAAAAATAAAAAAAATAAAATTTTAACGCGACGCAACAACGCGTAAGACCATAAAAAAAACTACTTAACACGATACTGAAAAAGTAAACCCGCACTATTAAATATGAGACCGACAAAATAAACTCGCACAAAATTAAAGGAAAAAAAAGAATTAATGACACGCAACAACGCACGAAAAATTAACGCCCCGCAGTAACGTGCAAGAAAAAATAAACTTACACTATTAAACATAAAAAAAACGCGCGAAAAAACAAATAAAAATAAATAAATAAATAAAAATAAAAAATTAACTTCCCGCAACAACGCGCGAAAAATTAACGCCCGCAGCAACGCGCGGATAATCTTGCTTGTTTTTTGTGATTCTTCTAGTGTGTAACAATCAATAAATTTTCTGCAAAATAGTGTTGTTGAAGCAAAATACTGTATTTGTGCACTTGGTTTGAGTCTTTAAGACTTGTTCATTGGACAGATGTATGGGCTCAGTTTATAATTTGCTAAATGTAAGTAGCTTAAGTCCGGGCCATTTTATTATATGGGCCATCTGAAAACAAACAATTTCAAGGTTTCGATTCAACAAGAGTAAGTTTCTTATAAAAATATTAAACTCTCGTGTAAAAATCTTAGAGTTAGAAATGGAGCAGTAGGTAATACTGAGGTTGATATTCTTGCTTATCTTATAAGTCGAATGTTGAAACTTATATTTTTAATAAGTTATATAACGAATTAGTTGGAACTTAAGTTTATTAATATGAAATCGTATAAAAATGCATCAAAATAAATTTATATGTATTTTCAGCCTTTGTGTGATAATATATCTATATCTATAACATCTATAATGGAAAAACTTTCAAATGTTGAATGTTGAAAATTTAAGACATGTAAATATGGAAACTATAAACTTTTATTATAATTTTTGTTTATAACCTATCTTATTTTCATTCAGTTTAAATAGTGTTTAATCAATGTTTTGAAAATCGAGTCGCTAATCGACCCGGTCGAGTCACCAGGATTACATTCAACCGGTTTCCACCACCGGTTGAACCCGGAGGGGGGGGTTTTTCTCTCAAACCCGGCAGTCTAACCGGGTTTTGAAAATATAAAACCCGATTCAGTTTCACCTGTTTTTCGACCGGAACCGGTTCAATCGGTTGAACCGACCGAGTCGAACCAGTTTTCAATACATTATGTTTAATCCTCAAATCTTCAAACTTTTATTATTTTTTGTTTATATCCATAAACTTTTTTTATCACTACAACTATCTGCCGTTATAAAATTCTCGTTACTATACCCGAGCTATGCACGGATACTCTTCTAGTTATATTTTAAATGTTATTTAAGGAATTTGACTAGCTATACCCATAAGCCCTTTTTTTTATAGATATGGACTTATGAAGAATTATGACTTATAAAAACTTCTATAAACATATATGACAAACAAAACTTATGTCATAATGCAGGTTATTCTAAAAGCTCAAACTCGTATAAGTCCCGTGAACCCGTTGCCGAACACAGCCTTAGTATGATAAGTTATGTTCTCTATAAAAATGATTTACTGGTTACAAAATGATCTAAATATATAGAGCACGAAGCTATTTTTAACAACTTGTATGACGACAAAATTAATTCATAAAACACGGCAAAAGGTGTTTGTAGGTATACCTTTCTAATTACAGCAAATAAAATCACATTTGTGGCAAAATTGATTGTATATCATTATAACCAATCAGGTTCTTTACACGATGTTGTACAAAACACGCTTATGGGGGGGGGGGGGGGGGGGGGGGGGGGGGGGGGGGGGGGGGGGGGGCGATAATATATAAAAAAGGAGACACGTAAAACGACATGTTCCATATAGTTGTCTTTGAAATGGGAATAATTTCATAGTTAGGTCAAATCAACACTTTTTGTCTTTAATTTTCCAAGTCAAGAAAATCATGCATAAAGGTTGTCACTGTTAGGATGTTTCCTGAATTAAGTGGCTAGGACATATAACTTATGAGCCACTTGAGAGAGTGAGGTTTTTTTTGGCCTTGTCCATTAAAATGAAATAAGGGATTAGGCCTACCCATTAAGTGGTAACAAGGGAAAGAGAAACACTATGATATTACTATATTACACATTCACAGACAAATTCACTGTCGTTTTAATAGTGGATCTACAATGCTACAGTAACGGGCTCCCATTTTGGGCCAGCCCGATTTTAGTTTTTTTTTTTTAAATTATTTTGTTTTTGTTTTTTAAAAAAAAAATTTGTATGCACAAAGTAGGAGGGAAAAAAAATATTACAAAAGTTCTGATTTATTCAGATAAAAAAATACCCGCGGAAACATCTTCGATACCTAATAACTTTAAAATAATCGATATGGTCACAAACGTACAACCCATTATATTAAAAAAAAACTCATATAGCAAAAAAAAAACACTTTAAACATGAGGCCCAACACATAAGCCATATAAAAAAAAATTATTACTAATATACACATTTGTCGACAAACTAGCCTAAAATTCGCATAAAATGTGGCCCAAAGTAAAAAAAAAAAAAACTAGCCCAAAATTAGCCTGAAATCTGGCCCAAAGTAAAAAAAAATACAAAACGGTCCCTCAACTTTTAACTATTTACGATTTTCTTACACAAAAAATCCCGTAAAAAATTAACAAAAAAAAACACGTCAAGTTTTTATTGTTCACAACTTTTTTACATTCATCGGCAAAAAAAAAGATATCGAACCGTCCCAAAAAAAGAAAATATTCGGAAAAAAATTAACCTGTCCCAACGCAAAAATTTTTTTCCCGAATCATACTAAAAAAGGAAATATCAAGGAAAAAATTTGGAAAAAAAAACCCAAAAATAACCTAAAATCTGGCTCAAAGTAAAAAAAAATACAAAACGGACCCTCACCTTTTAACTATTTACGATTTTCTTACATAAAAATTCCCGTAAAAAAATTTACAAAACCGTCCCAAAAAAAGAAAATATTCGGGAAAAAATTAGCCCGTCCCAATGCAAATTTTTTTCCCCAAATCATACAAAAAAAGAAAATATCAAAAATTAGCCCCGCCATAACGCATCGCCAAAAAAAAAACCCCCGAAACGTAAAAAAAATTATTCGGAAAAAAATTGGCTCCGCCGCAACGCGCGGGTTCTTTTGCTTGTTTATCATCAATACATGTTCTTAATTAATAAATTATCTTGAGAAATAAAATAAAATAAAATCATAAGCATCTTGAAACTCGATAGAGAGATTACAGATTAAAATCGATTGTGTCTTTTACTTTGTATTCATTTATTGTATAATGATTGGGTATTGATATTTACACGGAATAAATTACTTCATACACAGAAATTTGATGCGCTTTTACCCTTATACCCCTCATATATAGTACATATTACCAATCTTATCGATTTGTCCTCTTGTACCGGACATCACTATACATGCATTCTATCATTCTCTTTTCCATCTTCTTCCCTATTTTATGTTCATAGACATTGCAAGTTAACTTAACCAAAATCTCTAAACTACAAATAAATCATCGATTTCAAATGAATATCTGCATATAAATTATCTCAGCCTCCTTTTATAACTCGATGATTAGAATCTCCCGGTGATTCTAATCGAATCTTGTATCGAAAAATAAAGAAATGAAACACACTAGAATGAATGTTAATGACGAATAGGAACAAAAGGGTGATAGAACGCTGATTTTGTACTCCCCAACACCTAAAAGAGTGTGCTAAGGCACGATTTCGTCTCACCGAGATATAAACGTTCGGGCAGTTTAGAATAGAAGAAGTTCAATAGTGTCACTTCTTAGGAAAGCACATTAAATTATTATGAAATAGCATGATTTTGAAAGTTTGAAACCGGTTCAAAATTGTGTCGTTGATCAGCAAAAAGTCGACACAACACACAAAGCTAATGATTCATGTGGGAGTATCATTCTGTCTACTGCTTATGCAACCAGGTGTAAGTGTGTAACCTTTATTAATCTTCAAAGACATATGAGTTGACACTAGTATTCATGAAGAATTATTATCTTGTAAGTTAATTGAGTGATTGAACACTTGAAACGAGTGTCATATGAGGTATATATGTTCGGGTGTCATAGAGGGTTAGACGAGAGCCCTTGCCTAAGGACACCGGTGATGTTAATATGTTAGTCTTAAAAGTTGCTAACCAAGATACGTGGAAAAATTGGATGTATATATACTAAAAAGAGTGTTGAGGGGCATAATAGTAAAAGGACATTAATTATCCATGTGCGAAGTAATTAGCTCCGTGTACATATCAGCACCCATAATGATTCGAGGTGAGATCATGATAGAACAATATCATCTTAAAGAACAAAAGAACACATCCTAGCCATTTATTTTTTATCAAATAAAAAAACCAATTATAAAACTCCACTTTCCACCTTTTTTTTAAAAATAAAATATCTTGCAAACGGTAAATCATCAAACGGCAAAAAATACACCATCGCGACGAGAATTAAATCATCTTTCTATAGAGGGGCACTTTTATATACTATACGACTAAATTTATAGATGAATTTTTATTTTCAGTCACTTCTGAAAAAATCACATATGTGATTTGTAGCATCCAACTCACATGTATTTCATAAAATCACATGTGAATTTTTTCCAACGTAACTAAAAAAAAATATCAATTTCGATATACTTTGACGACTTTATTATGTGTTAAAAATTTCGCCAAAAAAAATTACACTTGAGTTGTAAAATCACTATTGTGATTTGGTTGTTTGTTAAAAATCACGTGCCATTATCATAATCCATGGATTTCACAAATTCACTTATGATTTTTAAAGTAATAAATCACGTGTGATTTCATAAATTCATAAAGCGCATGTGAATTTACAAATTTACGTGTGATTTTTAATGTAAGAAATCACATGTGATTTTTCGAAGCACGTGTGATTTTTTCTGGGTGAAAATTAAAAAAAAAGGTTCGTCGAAAGTATATAAAAGTGTCCGTCTATAGAAAGATAATTTAATTCTCTTCGCGATGGTATAATTAAATTTACGTCAAACGAAAAAGAATGCACCATCGCGACGAGTATTTTTTATCTTTCTTTAAGGGGCACTTCTATATACTTTCGACGAACTTTTTTTCCGAATTTTTTTTCAGTCACGTCTGAAAAAATCACACGTGATTTGTATCACAATCACATGTGATTTCGTAAAATCACATGTGATTTTTTCAGACGTGGCTGAAAAAAAATAAACGAAAAAAAAGTTCGTCGAAAGTATATAGAAGTGCCCCTCTATAGAAAAATGATTTAATTCTCGTCGCGATGGTATATTTCGTTTTGCGTAACGATTAACGGTTTGTGAGTTATTTAATTTAAAAAAAATAAGATGAAAGTGAGTTTTTTAATTAAATTAAAATATGAATTAATTTAAACCATTATATGAAAATAAAACGGATGGTTGAGATGAAGTTGATTGTTCTTTAATTAAATAGTGTTCTACATTGAACTTTTCTCTCCTTGTTATATGACAAAAACAAAACTTATGCAATGAAATTCATTGGCCAAAACACATATTAATATCTAATTTAATAGTTTGAATTTTAATGATGCACAATAGTAACTATGACTTGATAAATTGAAATTAGTATTACTAGATGAGTACCCGTGCATAGCACCGGTAATTTCTAGCTGTAGATAATTAACGATATGCGATATTGTGGTGAATATTTCTTATAATGTTCAAAATAAGCGTTTTTCTAACAAAAATATAAAGAATATCTACAGAGAGTACTCATAAGAGTTAAGAAATGAAAGTGAGGGTATATTGAGAGATTATTTTTTGTTGTAAAATAACACTAGTTTTAATCCCCGTGCACGCACGAGGATTTTACATTATGTTTTTTAAATATATTTATAATTTTTATTTTTTCTGTTTTATAAGTTATGAAAGTTTAATAGGTTATTTGTTTTTTTAAAGTTATAATAAAAATTTTAAATTTATAAATTTACACTTAACTCTATACACACTTCTTAAATAATTAAAGCCACTAAAGTTTTATTAATTACCCTCCTTTTTTTTCAATGTTTATATTTTATAAATTTGACACATATATTTTTATGTGTTTTTTCTTTATCAGATTTCTCCACCAAAATAATGCCAATTTTAGAAGTATTTAAGCTTTTTAATTAAACATATATTCAAAAATAATAAAAAATTTGAAGCATCATACATAATAAGGAAAGATTCTTTTTTTTTTTGAAATGCAAAATTCCTCACTTTTTGTTTTCCTTTACTAAGTAAAATATTTGTGGGGGGAGATATGAAATGGTTTGTGTGGATTTATAAGGCGGATGTGGTTACATATTTTTAATAATCATTATCGATAGTAATGATTTTTAACAGTTACACTTTTTAATAATTATTGAAGGCCGTTACAATGATAAATTAAATGGGCTATTATAATGTTATAATGGTATTGATGACTGAATTTATTATTCAAATGTTATTACAATTTATTGTGTTTCATATAATAAAATTCAGTTTTCATTCATTCCTAAAATACATTCAGTTTTCACTTTTCACATTTACATTCAAGAATTGTAGCAATATCCTTAGTATAGAAGTATAGATAGATAAAATCACAATATTTATTTCCTCCTTTTGCCTTCTTTATTTAAACCTGAGTCACAAATAAAAACAAAAAATAAAATAAAATTACATATGAATATATAAATCTTTAATAAAGTCAAATTCATGAAAACTCTAATAGCACAACATATAATTTCGCTGGCTTTCTTCTTTTCTTTTTGCCTTTTCACTCGTGGACCAGCTAAACTTTTTACTTTATGGCTTACAATAGTGGCGGCATTCGGTGGTAGAGGGGTTTGGTGGTGGTGGGTTTCTGTGTTGATGGGGTTACAATCATGGATGAGCTCGTTGGTGGAGGTGAATGGTGGTGTAGCGGTGGAGTTGGTGAGGGAGTGGAGTTTATAGGCTTCATGAAACCCGTTATGCAAGGCTGCAAAGAAACCAACATATATATATATATATATATATATATAAAATAATATATTTTATATATCATAAATACTATATATATATATAACACACACACAATAAACAACGACAAAGTCCTAAAAAAAATAACATACTTTCATCATTAGGGTTTTGAGAAAGGGAGGCATACCTTTTTTAAGGATTTAATCGTAGCCAATGTACCAACCTACAGAAACATGAATAAATTAGTATGAAAACATGGTAGAAGTGGTTTACGATGATACTCATAACATGATATCTAAAACTGAGAACCAAAACGAAAGCAAAAAAGTGTGTTAAGGGTCTATTTTGATATAAAATGGATATGTGTTTTCATACATATCACCAAGTTAATTATTGAGTACACAGTTGCTAAGTCCTTATCCTTGTAAATATAGTTTTGGGACGATTAGGATTCATGGTAGTATTTATTTCGCAGAATAATGGTGATGTGTCGTTGTGTAGGTGTTATTTATGTATCAAGTTTTACTATTTATTTTATGCCGACTATACCTAAAACAACACTTTAACGGGCAGTGTACCCAGTCAGATGAAGTTTCATGGTAAGTAGGGTGTCGATCACTAAGAGTGAGAGCATTAATATGTAATCTATCAGTATTTTAGTTATCTAAGTTAAACCTAAAACTAATGCAAAAGGGGGGTTTCAGCCTGAGAGACTGGCACGGTTTTGTGTATCTAACCTAAGGTTTTGATGACAAGTAAAGCAATAAACACACACAAGAAGACAAACAAACGATAGAGGAACGGTCAAGAACTAATGTAAGAAAAACATATCAACCATGAATAATCTGATAAAACGCAGGTTTGATTATTTAGTGCTCTGGAAAACTAGAAGGGGGGTTGAATAGTTTACCGCTTTTTGATTTAAGGTTTATGTTTGTTTGTAAAATTTAGATTCGACTTTTTTGTGAATTCAATGCTTGCACAATATGAACAATATAAGTATATGAAGTGATAAAGTAAGACAAGAGATAAGAGTAAGAACAATCAAACCACAATGCGAGGATTTATAGTGGTTCGGTAACGAAGCACCTCTTCGCCCTACTCCACTCCCCGAGCACCTAACTCGAGAGTTTTCTTCACTATGTCAACAAACTCCCTTAAGCGGAGAAAACCGTACACAACGTTGCTTACACCAATTTACGACAGAAAGCTAAATGTCGAGTTCTAATCTTAGCTAGAACCAATCTATCACAACACAACTTCACGACTTGTTCACAACTTCACGACTTCTTCACAACTTCAAGACTTCTTCACAACTACAAGACTTCACTTCACCACACTACTTATATCACAACTATTTAACACTACTTAGTAAGATCACCATGATCTAGCTATACTTACAAAGATCGCCAAGATCTAGCTACTACACACAAATACAAGATATACAATTGATTTACAAATATGTGATATGAAAGCAACAAGGTTGCAATATACACTTGAGGTGTAATACTTCTTCACTTGATGATGAAAGTATTCTTCTCTTGCACTTGAGGAATTGAGCTTGGATCACTTGGAAACAAAGCTTTATGATTAAATGATCAAAGGATTTTAGTGAGATGTGTGGGTTGTTTTAGAACAAAAAGAATGAGTGCAAAAGGTGAGAAAATAGTGGGGAAAAGTCCAGTATTTATAGGACAAACTGGAGGAGCGTCAGTCTATGGGCGGTCCCCTTAAATAGGTGGGCGGTCCCCTTAAAATTAAGGGGGCCGCCCGTGTATTTAAGGGGGCCGCCCTAGACTAGGGGCTCCCCAGTTTGTCTTTTGTGTAGGGGGAATTTTCTGGAACTTTTCTAGCCGTTTTAGGTCCGAAAATTTGAATTTCAAAATGTTTATTTTGAATAAAACATTTCTTTTAATTGTAGAAAATGTTTTGTAATGTTTATAAAAATGTTTACAACATTTTATAAAAGTGTGAGGTTGAATAAAAATTTCCTTTGATCATAAAATGCATTAAGCATTTATTTATTCATACCTTGAAGTGATATAATTTTTGAAATGAAAATTTACTACTAATTACTTGTTTACATTTAATTTTACATTGAACGTTTTTATATTTTGTGATTATCAAAACCTGTACAATATGTGAAAAATATTAGTAATGTTTTTAGGCATTATATTTTATCAACCATCTTCCCCTTTTTGATTAATTACAAAATTTAAACTATTAAATGTAAAAACTTATTTTTAAACAATATATTTAGTGAGTTTCATGTCTTTTATCCCTTTTTGTTGAATCAAAAAGGCATCGTCATGGATTGCTAGTTAAAATCGACGGAATAAATTTCCCCTTTGATGTGTTGATCCCCCTCGTTAAGAGGGCAACAAGGAATCGAGCTATGGTTTCTTGGCTTACAAAACGAGTTAGAACAATACCAAATATTTCTAACATGTAGCAAAAGAAGAAGGAAAAAATATGACAAGTGCAAGCAAACATCAAAGCAAAAGATACTTCATTCATTTAGGACAATGTGTGTGAACAACACACAAGCATTCAAAAAAAACAAATATGCTTTAGAGGCATATTAATACATAAATAAAAATCCTAAATAGCCATAGAAGGAATTTTGACTTGCTTGCGACACAAAAGGGTTTGACGATTATTTGGAGGCAAGTTACGAGATTAGTTGGTTGGAGAGTTTGGAGCGGAGGCGGTTGTGGAGGGATAATCTCTTTGAACTCTAGGTGGTGGATGAGGTCGAGTGAGGAGGAATTCAATCCAATTGATATCCTCACTTAAAGCAAGGAATTGTTTTTGGGTGAAGATGCAACAAGGGCAATACCCAACATGGGTTTCAACTTGGTTAATGTTGAGGGTGTGTGGTAGGTTTGGAGAGTAAGGTGATGAGGGAATGTTGTTTTGTTGTTGAGAGAGATGCATGGCTAAGAGGTTTGATAGGTCTTGTAGTTGATTAATGTCATCAACTAGGCTTTCTCTACTTGGAGATAGAGGTGGTGTGTGTTGAGTTTGGTTGTCACTTTGAGGTGGAGCTTGAGTGTGAGCAACATGTGAGTTGATGGGTGAGATGGGAAGTGGAGGATGTGAGACAACTTGTGGTGATGTAGGAGTGTCCTTAATGTAAGGAGTTTGGTTGTCACTTTGAGGTGGAGATTGAGTGTGAGTAACATGTAAATTAATGGGTGATATGGGAAATGGAGGACGTGAGACAACTTGTGGTGATGTGGTAGTGTCCTTGATGTAAGGATTTGGTAATGCTTGATTGGGGTGATTGTTTTCTTGAGATGG
The DNA here is from genome assembly GCA_026074375.1 of Tanacetum coccineum. NCBI lineage: Eukaryota > Viridiplantae > Streptophyta > Magnoliopsida > Asterales > Asteraceae > Tanacetum > Tanacetum coccineum. The sequence continues at coordinate 28,322 of BQNB010057143.1, forward strand.
TTCATGATAAGGAGTGAGTGGTTTTGGCATTGGTGTAGGTGAATTTGCATTGAACACATTAGACGTGTTGCAAAGGTTTGGTTTCTTCCTCTAAATGGGTTTCACACTCATTTTGGCTACCCTTGATGGTTTGGATGTGAGTTTGTTAGGAGATGTCATTGGTGAGGATGATTGTGATGATGATGGTTGAGGATGTATTTATAGAGGAAAGGTTTAAATTCAAAAAAATAAACATTTAAAGGATCAAATCCAAGAAATGTTTGTGAATTTAGGAAAACAATAGCTAAGTCTAGAGGGTATTTGGTCAAAAAGAAAGAAAAATATTGTTTTACCCGTGTCATGCTAGGGCGGTCCCCTTAATTAGGGGTCGGTCCCCTTAAATATAAAGGGGCCGCCCATTATGAATTAAGGGGGCCGCCTACTGCTATTTCCCAGATTTTCCAAAAATCGATTTTTCACAAAATTTTGTGTGAGGGTTTCTGTTTTGGTGGTTAATTTGCAGCAAGTCCATCCTTTTATGGCAATTAAGATTTTTAGCACATAGCAATTAAGCATTCAACATTCTACATATGTATGACAAGATGTAGGATAAAACTATTTCACATAATTTTGGCATATACTCATATATGAATAAAATACCAAAAGAGTGAAGAACATATGAAATAGTAACTAGATATAATGCACAAATAATTTTTCTTGACAAGAGGGTTAAGTTAAAAACGAACCAAATTTTTGTGCAAACACTAGTGTGTGCCTAAGTGCGACAAATGTGGAGTAGCGATTATTTCGACACTAAGACATGTAAAACCTAAGAAATAATTCAAATGCTCCTTGATTTAATTTTGCTCAACCAAGATTGTCGAAAATATATATTAGATTATATACTTTTGACAACAAGTAAGAGAACATTATGCATATGTGAAAAATGTTTTTAGCATATCTCAACAATATATGAAACTTGATTTTTATGTGCTCCTAGTTGTGAGAAGAACTTTTTAGAAAGTAATAGATTGGGACTATTGTATATATGTATAATGAGATATGCATTTAGATAGAAGAATTAGTAAAAGTTTGCTTATAAACTTTTCCCAATCTTGTGTTTTTGTGTAAAATAGAAACCTAGACACAGAGAGAAAAAAAAATTTGTCAGTCAGGTGGGTGGTCCCCTTAAAGTCTGGGTGGTCCCCTTAAAATTAAGGGGGCCGCCCTTTATGAATTAAGGGGGCCACCACCTGTTGAGAAAAAAAATTCTCAGATTTTTGACAAATGGTTCATTGATGATTATCATTTCTTTATTATGCCGAAAACTTAATCAATTTGTTCCATCATTCCTAGACCTAGACGTAAGTAGTTAAATGGCTCACGTTTAAGTGGTTTAGTTAGAATATCGGCTATGTTGTCTTCCGATGAGACCTTTTCTATAGAGATATTCCCTTTTTGAACATTATCGCGAAGGAAGTGATGGCGAATCTCAATGTGTTTTGTTCGTGAGTGTTGAACGAGATTCTTACTTAAGTCTATAGCCCCTTTGTTATCACACATTATTGGAATGTCATCTAACCTAACGCCATAGTCTATGAGAGCTTGTTTCATCCATAGAGCTTGTTGACATGCCTTTCTGGCGCTTACATATTCCGCTTCGGTTGTGGAGATGGCAAGAGCGGTTTGCTTCTTCGAAAACCAAGATGTTAGGCAACATCCCATAAACGTGCAAACACCACTAGTGCTCTTGCGATCTACGTAATCTCCCGCATGATCCGAATCCGCATACACTATTGTTTCTATGTCAGATCCCTTAGGATACCATAATCCTAAATGCGTAGTGCCTTTAATGTATCAGAAGATACGCTTAACCGCTTCTAGGTGAGAGGTTTTGGGATCCTCTTGAAAGCGTGCACAAAGGCAAACACTAAACATGATATCGGGTCTACTTGTCGTTAAGTATAATAAACTACCTATCATGCCTCTATATTTGGTATTATCTACGGACTCACCTTCTTCGTCTCTCGTGAGTTTGGTTTCCGTAGACATAGGGGTTTTTATTGGCTTAGAGTCTTCTAGTCCAAATTTCTTAAGCATTTCCTTAATATATTTTGATTGATTAAAAAATATTCCATCATCTAATTGTTTTATTTGTAATCCTAAGAAAAAATTTAGTTCCCCCATCATACTCATTTCAAACTCATCATGCATGATCTTGGCAAAGCCATCACACATTTCTTGACAAGTTGATCCGAATATAATGTCATCAACATATATTTGGATAATAATGAGGTTGGAGTCTTTCTTTTTAGTGAAGAGTGTGTTATCTACCATTCCTATGGAGTAATCATGTTTAATAAGAAAGGCTTTTATCGATCGTTCCAAGCTTTTGGGGCTTGTTTTAGACCATAAAGAGCTTTCTAAAGTCTATAGACATAATTAGGTTTTGCGAAGTTAATGAATCCCAGAGGTTGTGCCACGTAAACCTCCTCATTGATAAAACCGTTAAGGAATGCACTCTTCACATCCATTTGGTATAACTTAAAGTCTAGTGCGCAAGCATAAGCTAAAAGTATTCTTATGGACTCTAGTCTAGCTACGGGTGCATATGTTTCGTCATAATCAATTCCTTCTTGTTGATTATAACCTTGGGCGACTAACCTAGCTTTGTTTCTAGTTACGACGCCATTTTCATCGAGTTTATTTCTATATACCCATTTTGTTCCTATGATGGTCATATCTATAGGATTTGGGACTAGTTCCCAAACATCATTTATTTTAAATTGGTTTAGTTCCTCTTGCATGGCCATTACCCAATTTTCATCTTTTAATGCCTCATTTATATTTTTAGGTTCTATTGTTGAAATAAAGCAAAAGAAATTGCTTTTGTCTTGAGCTTGCGACCTAAGAGTTCTTTGATTTAGATTACCAATAACGTTTTCTAGGGGATGAGTTTTAGATTCTTTAATATTTACAATTTGATTATTTTCTAATGAAATGTCTTCAAGATCATTGCCTATGGGTTTTGTTTTACTAACCTCAATAGCTTCTTCTTCGACTAACTCATCATCTTCCAATGGTGATGTTTTAAGCGGGGGAGGAGTTTCATCGAAAGTTACATTCAACGACTCTTCAACTTTCATTGTTTGTTTGTTAAGTATTATGTAAGCTTTACTATTTTGCGAATATCCTAGGAAGACACCTTCGTATGACTTTGGGTCGAACTTGGTGAGGTAATCTTTTGTATTAAGAATAAAATATTTACTTTCGAATACACTAAAATAGTGAGGTTTGGTTTCCTACCTCTTAACAACTCGTATGGAGTTTTTCCTAAAATACGTCTAATGGAAACTCTATTAATTACACCAAAAATTTTAAGGAATGAATTGTTCGTTTAACAAGGTTCTACTCATTTCTTGTAGAGTATGATTTTTTCTTTCTACTACCCCATTTGATTGTGGAGTACGAGGAGCGGAAAAATTATGAGATATCCCATTTAAATCACAATAGTTTCCGAATTGTACTTCATTATCAAATTCCCGACCATGATCCGTTCTAATTGATACAATGGAACATCCTAATTTGTTTTGGATCATTTTTCTAAATACTTTGAATTTTTCGAAGGCCCCAGTTTTATTTGTTAAAAATCTAGTCCATGGGAATCGAGAATAGTCATCTACGATTACTAAGGTATAACGATTTCCTTTATAGCTTCGTATGGCTGAAGGGACAAACAAATCCATGTGAAGTAGTTCTAGGCATCTAGTTGTTGAAACTATATTTTTAGCCTTGTGACTTGTATGAGCTTGTTTTCTAATTTTGCAAGCATCACAAAAATGTCGGTCGTATTTTAGTTTGGGTAGGTTTCTAACTAATTCTTTAGATGCTAATGATTGAATTAATTGCATATTAGCGTGACCTAATCTCCTATGCCATAGTGTGGAGTTTTCGTCCAATGTTGCAAGGCATATTTTGTCTTCCAGTTTATTTCCTAGTTTCATTACATATATTCCTCCTTTCCTAATTCCTTTACCTATAACATTTTCGTCTTTGATTATTTCGCTATCGTGTTCGGTAAATATTACTTTGCATATGTTATCACATATTTAACCTACACTAAGCAAGTTATATGTTAAGTTATCTACGTGCTCAACATTTTCAATTATCGAGTCTTGAGAAATCGTACCTTTGCCTATGATTTTACTACGCAAGTTGCTCCCAAAGATTATGTTTCCTCCGTTGTATGCTTTGTATGAAGAAAATATCTTTCGATTACCGGTCATGTGTTTTGAGCATCCACTATCTTTAATCCACTCATCGGGTTCCAAGTTTATTCCTAGGCATATTTCATCGGGCGCTTGAGCTACAAGACAAGTTTCATCTTTAGTCTTTTCCACTTCATCTTCTCCATTGTCGCTCTATGCCCCTCCAATAAATGCTCTTTGATCGTTGTTCTTTGGCGGCTTTGAACATTCTCCAATGAGGTGATTTGGATCACCACATCTAAAACATTTTCTTTCACTTTTACCATAACCATCATTTCTACTTCTTTGGAATGTTTTTCTATCACCTCGTGGTTGTCTTACAAATCTTCCTCGTCTCTTGAAGAATTTCTTGAATTCCTTTACGGCCATAGCATACTCTTCGTCTTCACTATCGGAGCTTGAGCTATCTTCATCACTTACTTCCTTTTTCACCTTTAATGCAAGAGATCTACTTTGTTCTTTCTTGCCTTTGACCGTTTCAAAATGTTTCTTTATTACTTCTTCATAAATTTTCAAGTTTCTAATTAGTTCATCAAGAGGTAATTGTTAAATTCTTTGATTCTTCAGTCGCCGTGACTTTCGCGCGCCATTTTGGATGTAATGCCCTAAGAAATTTCCTAACACAATTCTTGCTAGAAAAACCTTCATCAAGTACTTTTAGACTAGTAATAATAGTTGAACAAGAAGATCTATTTTGTTAGCTTTGACTTGATTATTACCTTGATGAGTGATTAATAAAGTATCCCAAATTTCTTTTGAGGTTTGACACATAAAAATTCTTTCGTATTCTTTACGTGGTAAAGAATTATAAATTATCATTTTAACTTCATTATTTTTTGCAAGTTTCTTTTTAAGATCATCGTTTTATTTATGAAAAGGTACAACTTCATTCTTTTTAGTTTTAGGATTATTTTGAATAGGAGGAAAATCACCATCGGTAAAAACTTGCCAAAGATCTAGATCTTTTGACTTCACATAAGTTTTGAGTCTATTTTACAATAAATAAATCCATCACTTTCAAATAGTGGTGGTCTTTGCATAGATTGCCCTTCTAAATATTTTTCCGATTCCATAGATCGATTTAAGTTTTAAAATACAATTTATTTTAAAAATCTTGTTTGACGTGGCTCTTGATACCAATTGTGGAAAACTAGAAGGGGGGTTGAATAGTTTACAACTTTTTAATTTAAGGTTTTAAAGTGTTTGTAAAAATTCTAGATTCGACTTTATGTGAATTCAACACTTGCACAATATGAACAATATACTTATCAAAACAATTAATAAGATATTATAGGAGAATAATGTAAGACAAGAGATAAGAATAAGAACAATTAAACCACAACGCGAGGATTTATAGTAGTTCGGCAACGAAGCACCTCTTCGCCCTACTCCACTCCTTGAGCACCTAACTCAAGAGTTTCCTTCACTATGTCAACAAGCTCCCTTATGGCAAAGAAAACCTTACACAACTTTTGCTTATCTTGATTTGTGACACTAAGCTAGATGTCGAATTCTAATCTTAGCTAGAACCAATCTACCACAACTATACAACTTCACTACACAACTTTGCTTCACGACTTGATCACGACTACACAACTTCTTCACACCTTAGTTTTCTTCACATCACTACTTTACCAAGCCCATACTATAATCACACCTAAGTAGCACTACTAGGAAAAATCACCAAGATCTAACTATACTTACAACAATTACCTAGATCTAGCAACTGTTAGGAATACGAAATTCCTAGGAAAGTGTCGGTCGCTTCCATAGATAACAGTCGTTAGCTCGTTAAGCAATTTTTTGAAACTTACATAGTTAGTTAGCAAAGGCCTATGGATTAATCCATGCAAGCCCAAGCCCACGTACCATTTGTAAGTATAAATACATCTCTCCATGCATTGGAGAGGTGGTTGGTTGGTTGTATTTTCACATAGTAATGCATTTCATGTTATTGTTTTTCTCTCTTTAAAATACTTCTTTCCTTCTCACTTTCTCTCTCTAGTTCTTGTTGTTAAAGATTACTAATATTTTCAATTGGTATCAGAGCCATGGAGTGGTGTGTTTAGTCTTTGTGTTTATTTTTTTGGTTAGTTTGTTTACTCGTAAAAATCGTCCTTTATTTCTTATATTTTCTTTGGTTTCAAAGCTATTGTGTACACAAAAGGATTATTTACCTTGGTAAATCCGATCTAGTATCTTTATGATATAGAAAAACATCTTTTTTGTTATTTTTTGTGTTCGAAAACCTTATAAAGAGCAAAATCTTGATTTTAAATTTTTTGGCCTAAAAACCTTAAAGTTCTTATTTTTCTGTTTCTATAGGTTTAGTAACACTAGTTGTACAAGTATTTTTGCAAAATAACCATCAAAAGGGTATCTTTTTGTGTTTATAAATTTTTAGGTTTCGAAATAGAGGAAGTCGAACAACTGAAGTCGAATAACTGAAGTCGAACAACTGAGTCGAACAACTCAAGTTGAACAACTGAGTCGACCAACTCAAGTCGAACAACCTGAGTCGAACAACCCAAGTTGAACAACCTGGGTCGAACAACCCAAGTCGAACAACCCAAGCCGAACAACTCAATTTTTTAAATTATACGGTTTATTTTTGTGACTTGTAAAATCCCGTCAAACATTAACTTATTTTTCCTAGTTTTGTCAAGAATTGTAAAATCCCATTTAATTTAAAGAATTAAAACACTTAAAAGGACAACTTAATTAAACACAAATTCTTTCTACCATCGTTCGATCAAACAAGTAATCTTTTAACATACAAATTTCTCAATTACGACTCTTGCTGACAAATATATCCTTTCGGGTGCTGACAACCGTCCACCTATGTTGGAAAAGGATATGTACGATTCTTGGAAAAGCAGAATGGAGCTATACATGATGAATAGACAACATGGAAGAATGATTCTTAAATCTTATGAAAATGGTCCACTCATTTGGCCTTCAATAGAGGAAAATGGAGTGACAAGACCAAAGAAATATTCTCAGTTATCTGCTACGGAAGCAATTCAAGCTGATTGTGATATCAAAGCAACAAATATCATTCTCCAAGGACTACCACCTGAGGTCTATGCGTTGGTTAGCAATCATAAAGTTGCTAAGGAACTATGGGAAAGAATTCAACTTCTCATGCAAGGAACTTCATTGACGAAACAGGAAAGAGAGTGTAAGATTTATGATGAATTCGATAAGTTTGCTTATAAGAAAGGGGAAACACTATGTGATTTTTACTTGAGATTTTCATTGCTACTCAATGACATGAACATCTACAATATGAAACTAGAACAATTTTAAGTAAACACCAAGTTTTTGAATACTCTTCCTCCCGAATGGAGCAAATTTGTGACAAATGTCAAACTAGTTCGGGATTTGCACACAACTAACATTGATTAGCTTCATGCTTATTTGGGACAACATGAATTTCATGCAAATAAGGTTCGTTTAATGCATGAACGCAACACATATCCGCTTGCATTGGTTGCAACCCATCAGATGACTCAATCTCCTTATCAAACTCATTAAAACCCATACCAAAACACTCAATTCAACCACAAGTTTCACCATATCAGTCTCCACAGTATGGATCACCTTATTAGTCTCAACAATACTCAACTCATTAATCATCAACACCTCTTTCAATCACTTATCCATCCAATGATTATCAATCATCAATTCACCACAACATTTATTCTCCATCAACAACCATCCCTCAATTGGAATGTGCTCCCACAGTTAACCAACAATCTGAATTTTCCCAACCAGACTCAGGTCTAATTGTTCTAGTGTTCCAGAAAGGTGATGACCCCATTGATGCCATCAATCACATGATGTCTTTCTTGACTGCTGTTGTCACTTCCCGCTACCGTACTACCAATAATCAGTTGAGGAATTCGTTAAACCTTAGGCAAAAGCTACCATTAATAATGGAAGAGTGACATTACAACCAATTCAGGGGAGACAAACGACCATGGGTACTACAAGGACATACAACTCCAGGAGAAAGTAGAAGTAATTCTAAGAAATAAAGGACTGTTATCTGTTAAACTGCAAAGGGTAAGGCCATACAACTAAACCTAAAAGAAAACGGGATGATTCTTGGTTTAAGGATAAAGTGTTGTTGGTACAAGCTCAAGCAAGTGGTCAAATTCTACATGAGGAGGAACTTGCATTTTTGGCAAATCCAGGAATTCCAGAAAGTCAAACCACACAGACTATCATTACTCACAATGCTGCTTATCAAGCTGATGATTTGGATGCATATGACTCTGATTGTGATGAACTCAACACTGCCAAAGTTGTTCTCATGGAGAACTTATCTCATTACGGTTTAGATGCTCTTGCTGAGGTACAAAATCATGATAATATGAATAATAATATGCTTAATCAAGCTGTGTAGGGGATGTCGTCTTTTGAACAGTCAAATGTTGTGACTCATTCAGAGACTGAAATAAACAGTGATAGCAATATCATTCCTTATTCTTAGTATATGATTGAATCACAACAGGCAGCTGTTCAAAATTCTAACTCTTCTACACAACAAGATGCACTGATATTATCTGTGATTGAACAACTGAAAACCCAAGTAGTTAATTGTACCAAGATAAATCTGGACAGTAAAAGTGTCAATAATACTTTAACTGCTGAGCTTGAAATATATAAAGAACAAGTTAAAGTTTTAAAAGAAGGACAAAATGTTGATTTAAGGTGCACAGTCTGTAAAGATTGATCGTCTTAAACAAACTCTTTCTGAACATTAAAAGAAAAGGAATCTTTAATACAAACAGTTACTCTTCTCAAAAATGATTTTAAGAAAGAAGAATCTAGGAACATCGATAGAGAGATTGCATTAGAAAAGAAGATCAAACAACTAGATAATATTGTTTTTAAAAGAGATCAATCTACAAAAAATGTTCACATGTTGACGAAACCTTAGTTTTTCTATGATTATTCCACTAAACAAGCTATAGGTTATCAAAATCCTTTCTATCTGAAGAAAGCTCAGCAGTTGGAACCAAAGCTTTATGATGGTAATTTCATTAAGAATACGAGTGTTATTGTGATTCTTGACTTCGAAGAGACCCTAATGCTTGCTGAAGAGAGTCGTTCAAAAATGCTTTTAAAACAAAAAGATCCTATGATGTTAGAAAAGAAAGTTAATACTACACCAGTCGATTATGCTGTCCTTAATCAACTTTCTTAAGATTTTGAAAAATGATTTGTTCCATAAACTGAATTATCTGTTGAACAAGCCTTTTGGTCTCAGAATTCTGTGAATTCTCCAGAATCCACTCTTTCTAGTAGACCCACCAAAGTTGAGGTTCCAAAAGAACTTCCTAAAGTCAGCATGGTTAATACGAGTTTGAAGAAACTTAAATACCATCTTGCTGGTTTTGACGTTGTTGTTAAAGAAAGAACCACTCCCACAGCCATCACTGAGGGCTCATGGGGGTTTGAACATACAAAAGCTTGTTTTATGGATGAAATAATTCCATTTGTAAAAGCTCTGAAGGACTTATTTAATACATTCGATCAATATTTGATTGATGAACTTTCTGAAGTCCAAAATGTCTTTCATCAAATAGAACATGCTGTGGAAGAACATCGTTGTTGGGACTTAAAGACTTCAAGATGATTCTTAGAGTTACTACTGCTCAGGTATATATTAGTGTTGTCAAGCATAACTTTGTACTGTTGGTGATACTAATGAAAATTATGCTAAGTAGTTAGTACTGGTAGTATAAAGTTACTACTGCTAGTTTC
>BQNB010057144.1:4082-38343 GCA_026074375.1 Tanacetum coccineum
TTATAAATTTTCAAACCAAAAAAAATTTGTGACTCAATTCTATTGAAATTTTTTGAATTCCTATGACTACGTGAATCGTTATAGTTATGGATTTCCTAGACCTAATCGTAAAAATATAAAAGATACAAAAATTAAGAAAAAATGCCCAATTTTGATTAAGAGCAAAATTGAATGAAATTGAAAAAAAACGTTTAAGAAATCTTACAATAAAGGTTGTTAATCTTGTTGTTGGTGTTTGCCCCTTGCAAATTTTAATCGAATGGGTGATTGAAGGTTTGAATTTTGGTGGTTTTGGGTGTTGGTTTTTGTCACACAGTAGCAGGGAAGGAGATATGAACGAAAATGAGTGTTTGATGTTGTGTTTTGCAGAAAAAATAAAGTGTTTGGCAAATTAAATAGGCCGGTCCCCTTAAAATTAAGGAGGCCGCCTATATTTACACGGCCGGTCCCCTTAATTTTAAGAGGGCTGCCTATCTAAGAAAAAAATTGTTTTTCGATATTGACTAGTTTTGTAAATATACAATTATCAAAATACGTCGGGAGCTACTAGTAATATTATTTTAGATAATCTAGTTGTCGATAGAATGGAGTTGAAGATGAGAGAAACGTACTTGACACTTTTAATTAAATTTTCGTTAAGTTAATTAAACTTAAATAATTTCCAATGAAATAATTAAGTTGTCAAGATTTTTGGATCGATAGATGATTTAGAGATGATTGACGAAATTTAATTGAAGTTTTAATTAACCTTTCGTTAATTAAAAATACTTTGATTACTTCGGATGAAATAATCAAGTTGTCAAGCCAAGAGAAGATTTAACGAGGATTTAGTGACGTTTTCAATTAACTACTTGTCAATTGAATAAATTAATTATGTCGGATGAAATAATTAATTGTCACGATTTGGAGTATTTAAGAAATGATAAATATATAATGATTGAATGGAGTTAAAGCTTCATGAGAGGATTTCGATAGACGTAGTTTATTGTAGACGTGTAGACGAGGCGAACGTCGTAGTTGAAGAGAGTTTGTTTCATCCAAAGTGTTTTGAAGTCATGCCTTTCCGGTGTAAGAATCCTACTTCTATGTTAATAATTTCCTACTAACTCAGTTTTCTTCATCTACGTGAGTTCGCTACTAGTGGACATAGAAGATTTCCAATTTATAGAGGTACAAAGAGAATCTTAATTCAACTACGTGAGAGATGAGTTCATAATGAACAAACTCTCTTAATTCTAGAAAATCAACAAATGGCATTTTCTAGTGGCTACACTATCACTATAAGCTTAAGATATATTCTATCAGCTATAACTTATTTGATTGGCATATAATATATGTAACATGATAATATATAATTATTTAGCATCCAACACATAATCTAAAATCTAAAGAGTTTGGAAAGAAGACATACCTTTGCCTACCATGGGTTTTCTTCAACATCTTCAAGTGAGAATACGTTGAAAAAGAAATCATTTGGTAAATCCGTTGTAAGATTTTAAGAGTGTATTCACTCGTCGGATTCCAAGAAACGTTCATGAACAACTCCACTAAAATGTTATAACGACTCAACCACTTAGACCCCAATTTCTCATGGGTCCAAAATTGTTAGTTCTGAACATGTTTTGCATATATTACATTTGATTCGGATATACATAAAGTGGACATATTCCTCACGGAGAGAAGTTTGGTTGTTGTGAAAAATTCCACATAGAGTGATTATTATTACGGTAATTTTGTCTACCTTGATCTCTCCTAGGTTGTGATGTTTTAGACCCATGGTGAGAGTTATTAGTTCTTTTTGGAGGATGAGTCTTAGATCTTGTCTTAGGCTTAGTAAATCTGACTTCGGGTTTTAAAGAATGTTTATAAAAACGTTTGACTTCGTCGTCGCTTGCAATTGGTATTTTAGTATTGTTTAAAAGTATAAATTTTGGTCTTGGGCTTGAGTTTGATTCTACTATTTTTTCTTTAGACTCAACCTCTTGTGACTTTACAAAATTTACTTGTTTAGACTCACTAGTTGATCCTTTGGTAAAATTAAATCCTAGGCCGGATTTATCTCCGGAAGGTTTTTAAACATTTAACATTTTATTAAGTGATTTACTACTATTATTAAATTGATTAAGCTTAGAAATTTCTTCCTTAAGTTTTTTATTTTCAAACCTAAGATCTTGACATATTTTATATTCTTCATTGACCTCTTTACCTTTTTTTAATTTAAATAGTTTATTTTTTAGTTCTAGTACTTCATTTTCTAAACTATTTTTAAATGGTTTTAGTGATTTACTTTTAGCCATAATTTTTAGACTTATTTTGCATAGTCGATTATATTCACTATCTAAGTCTTTTTTATCTAACGATGATTGGTCATCACTAAAGAATTCGGTTTCGAAGAGTACCTCATTAGAAGCTTTAGCCATAAGACATTTTTCTTCTTTAGTATTTTCTTCTTCATCTTCATCGCTATCACTCCATGATCCTCCAACGAAGGCTCTTTGATTGTAGTTTATTGATAGTTTTGGACACTCTCCGATGAGGTGATTTGGATCTCCACATTTAAAACATTTTCTTTTGCTTTTGCCATTTTTGTCGTCTTTATTTCTTTGGGATGACTTTTTTTCATCATGTGGTTGTCTTACGAATCTTCCTCGTCTTTTGAATTTTTTCTTGAAGTCTCTCACGGCCATGGCATATTCTTCGTCTTCACTATTGGAAGTTGAACTATCTTCATCACTTGATTCCTTTTTGGCTTTTAAGGCAAGAGATATATTTTGTTCTCTTTTGCCTTTAACCATTTCAGAATCATTCTTAATTATTACTTCATAAACTTTCAAATTTCCAATAAGTTCGTCAAGTGATAGAGATGTTAAATCCTTTGATTCTTCAATAGCCGTAACCTTTGCACGCCATTTAGGATGAAGTGCCCTAAGAAATTTCCTAACATAATTCTTGCTAGAAAAACCTTCATCAAGTGCTTTTAGACTAGTAATAATAGTGTTAAATCTAGCAAAAGCATTATCTATCGATTCCTCTTCCGGAATCGTAAATTGTTCATATTGTTGAACAAGAAGATCTATTTTATTATCTTTGACTTGACTATTACCTTGGTGAGTAATTAATAAAGTATCTCAAATTTCTTTTGCGGTTTTAAACATAAAAATTCTTTCATATTCTTACTTGGTAAAGCATTATAAATCACCATTTTAGCTTCATTATTTTTAGCAAGTTTCTTTTTAAGATCATCGTTTTGTTTTTCAAATGGTACAATTTCATCCTTTTTAGTTTCAGGATTATTTTGAATAGGAGGAAAATCACCATAGGTAATAACATGCCAAATATCTAGATCTTTTGATTTCACATAAGTTTCGAATCTATTTTTTCAATAAATAAATCCATCACTTTCAAATAGTGGTGGTCTTTGCATAGATCGCCCTTCTAAATATTTGTTCGATTCCATAGATCGATTCAAGTTATAAAATACAGTTTATTTTAAAAATCTTGTTTGACGTGACTTTTGATACCAATTGTAGAAAACTAGAAGGGGGTTGAATAGTTTACCGCTTTTTAAATTAATGTTATGTTTGTTTGTAAAAACTTAGATTTGAATATATGGTAATATGAAAGACAAGAGATAAGAGTTAGAAAGATCAAACCATAACACATTATTTATAGTGGTTCAGTAACGAAGCACCTCTTCGCCCTACTCCACTCCCTAAGCACCAAACTTGAGAGTTCTCTTCACTATGTCAACAAACACCCTTTAGGCGGAGAAAACCGTACACAACTTTACTTACACCAATTTTCGACACTAAGCAAAATGTCAAGTTCTAATCCTAGCTAGAACCAATCTATCACAACTCTTGTATGCTAATCACACCATTTCACAACTTTGCTTCACTTTACGACTTCTCTTCGCTTCACTACTTTACTTTGCTTCACAACTTCACTACGCTTCACAACTTCACTATGCCTAGACACTACTACGATCACACCAATCTAACTCTACTTACAAAGATCACCCCGATCTATCTATACTTACAATGATCACCACAATATAACTATTATACACAACTACAATACACACCTTCACAATATACACAAATGATTTACAAGATCTAACATAACTTCACAATAACACCAACTAAACTATAACACTTCTTGACTTGATGATAGGAAATATTTTTCTCATGCACTTAAGAAATTAAGCTTGGATCAATTGGAAACAAAGCTTTATGATTAAATGATTAAAGAATTTGTAGGAGAGTATAAACTGATTTAGAATAGAAAGAAAGTGTGTGCAAAATGTGAGAAAATCAGTGGGGAATAGTCCAGTATTTAGCTGAGCAGGATTTTTGTTTGGGCGGTCCCCTTAATTATGGTGCCGGTCCTCTTAATTTTAAGGGGGCCGCCCCTTATAATTAAGGGGGCCGCCAAGCCCAGACGCTCCTTTTTTTGTCTTTTCTGGGCGAGGTGTTTTCTGGAACATTTCTAGCCGTTTTTGGGTAAAAATTTTGAATTCAAAATATTTATTTGAAAAAAAAATTCTTTTAAATCTAAAAATATTTTTGTAAAAGATATAAAAATGTTTGTGTCATTTTTATAAAAAGTGTGAGGTTAAATAAAAAATCCTTTGATCATAAAATACATTAAGTATTTATTTATTCATACCTTTAAGTGATTAAATTTTCAAAATGAAAATTTACTACTAATTGCTTGTTTGTATTTAATTTTACACTTGATGTTTTTACATTTTGTGATTATCAAAACATAGAGAGGTTGAAAAATATTAATAACCTTTTTAGGCATTATTTCTATCAACATAAACAACACATAAGGGATCCCCATGATGCTAGCCGCCACTGGTGCCTAGTGTTGTATCATGTCGTAAATCAACAAATCAAACTTTAAGATCGTCAAGATTTGAGAAAACCACGGTTTTCCAAGGTCAAAAGCTTTCTTGAGACTAGGCATAAGATGGAGAGGTAGACCATTAGTGGTGTGAAGTTCGAATGGAAGGTCGAGTAACGAATCAAGGTTAAGCTCTATGAAATTGATTGACTTGTTCACTTGCGCTCGTTTAAGAGATCCGAGATTAGCAAGAGTCGATCAAAGGTAGATGTTGAAGAGATTTTTTTGATAAGTTTTTTTGGCTAGTTTTAGGAAAGGTGAATCATGGCCATGGCCTAACCATGGGAACCTCAAAACATTATGCTTGCTGCCATTGATCATGTTGTTCACCATCATGTTTACGAAATCGAAATCGAAAAGTTTTTTAATAAGATTGTTTTGGATCGATCGATGTTGTAAATTTTTGTCGATTTATGTTGTGTTTGTTTAATTAAAGGATTTTGTTGACGTCAACCCTAAGGGTTGTTGTGAAGAGACTTTATTTTATTACAATTGTTTGCTAAACATACAATTCAACAATCACAATCAAGTATCACTTGTGTATTCACTATTTTCGGAACTGTCTTTACTTTTTTCAGGATTATCACTCAATCGGTTGCATTCATAGGTGGTATTGTAATGAAAATTATTTACTTAACTATAATCTAGGGTTTATTGTTAGCAAAATTCTTAATTAAGTACAATAGGTTTATGTATAGGTAACAAAAAAGGAGGGTAGCGAAATCCTCTTGAACATCTCCAAATAACCAAAAACAAAAAAGATAGAAAAAACTAAACATATTATGCAAACCATGTTAAAAATATTGTTTCAAAACACAAATTAACTCTTGTTATACTCTGAAGAGATATGTCTAAAAGCTTATATAATTAAGCTGTGTAAACTCCTTAGACATAACTCTTTGGTATTAGTTTATCTTATAAAGATCAAATTAAAGAGATTTTAAACTTTAGTCTCCACGGTGAATCATGAACCCATCACTTTGCGCCTTCTGAATTTGTGCACCAACACGTCAAAGCTTGTGACTACTTTGGCATAGTTGGACTAGGTCATCTACAACATACTCGATCTATTCATCTCCTTTAGTCTTTAAATCATCACTTATTTTCTTAGCTTTGTCCATTGTGTTTTACCTAGGTTACTAGCCACAACTTCATTCACAATCTCGGCTACCTTAGCCCCTCTGAGAATGCCCTTATTGTTCTTTATGACCTCCTTCTCCATCCCAATCTCCAACCTACCGAGCATTGACGGGTTGATGAGGATGAATTGGCATTGCGATGATTAGAACACAAAATTTCATAGCTTCCATTACTAAGCTCCAACCATAGTGACTTACAAATCCACCTATGTTTTTGTGTCCGAGTAATTTTGCTTGCGGAGACCACCATTCGACCAATAAACCTCTAGTTTTAACCCTTTTGACAAACCCTAATGGCAAAGCTTCTTTAATGGTCATATTGTTTTCACCTTTTGGAAACCTTAAAACCCAAATGAAATTCACATTGCTCAGCTCCAAACCTAATGCTATTTGAGTCATATCAGCTTTAGAAAGAAAATACCCATTCCCAACAGAAACGAAAATGGTGGATCCAGTGGTTTTTGTATCAAGCCACTGGATCACATTGGTTTGTTCTGAGTCCAAATCAACAGAGTCGATCATAAGTGGACCTACCAGAACAACCCTCTTACTAGTTAAACTAGAAAGATAATCAACATATTTACCTTCAATCTCCTTAAAAGATTTCACAAGAACAATATTTTTCCACCATTTAACACCTTGCATAACACAATCTTTATCTTTATGCCCATTAGTCGAGCTCTCAAGAACCTCTTTCACAATCGTTTTCTCATACTTATGATAGTATCTCGAATCAAACAGAAAAGTGATATCTTGCTTTAAGTAAAGATGAAACATGTTAGCACCCGTGGTAGTACTAGTTGTAATAAAAACCACATAAGGGATCCCCATGACGCTAGCCGCCATTGGTACCTAGTGTTGTATCATGTCGTAAATCAACATATCAAACTTTAAGATTGTCAAGATTTGAGAAAACTGTGGTTTTCTAAGGTCAAAAGCTTTCTTGAGACTAGGCATTAGATGGAGAGGTAAACCATTAGTGGTGTGAAGTTCGAATGGAAGGTCGAGTAACGGATTAAGGTTAAGCTTTATGCAATTGATTGACTTGTTCACTTGCGCTCATTTAAGAGATCCGAGATTAGCAAGAGTCGATCAAAGGTAGATGTTGAAGAGATTTTTTTGATAAGTTTTTTTGGCTAGTTTTAGGAAAGATGAATCATGGCCATGACATAACCATGGGAACCTCAAAACATTATGCTTGCTGCCATTGATCATGTTTTTCACGATCATGTTTACGAAATCAAAATTGAAAAGTTTTTTAATAAGATTGTTTTGGATCGATCGATGTTGTAAATTTTTGTCGATTTATGTTGTGTTTGTTTAATTAAAGGATTTTGTTAACGTCAACCCTAAGGGTTGTTGTGAAGAGACTTTATTTTATTACAATTGTTTGCTAAACATACAATTCAACAATCACAATCAAGTATCACTTGTGTATTCACTATTTTCGGAACTGTCTTCACTTTTTTCAAGATTATTACTCAATCGGTTGCATTCATAGGTGGTATTGTAATGAAAATTATTTACTTAACTATAATCTAGGGTTTATTGTTAGCAAAATTCTTAAGTACAATAGGTTTATGTATAGGTAACAAAAAAGGAGGGTAGCGAAATCCTCTTAAACATCTCCAAATAACCAAAAACAAAAAAGATAGAAAAAACTATACATATTATGCAAACCATGTTAAAAATATTCGTTTAAAACACAAATTAACTCTTGTTATGCTCTGAAGAGATATGTCTAAGAGCTTATAATTAAGTTGTATAAACTCCTTATACATTACTCTTCGGTATTAGTTTAGCTTTTAAAGATCAAATTAAAGATATTTTAAACTTTAGTCTCCACGGCGAATCATGAACCCATCACTTTTCGCATTCTAAAGTGGTGCACCAACACGTCGAAGCTTGTGACCACTTTGGCATAGTTGGAGTAGCTCATCCACGACATACTCGATCTCTTCATCTCCTTTAGTCTCTAAATCATCACTTATTTTCTTAGCTTTGTCCATTGTGTTTTTACCTATGTTACTAGCCACAACTTCATTCACAATCTCGGCTACCTTAGCCCCTATGAGCACGCCCTTATTGTTCCTTACCACCTCCTTCCCCATCCTAATCTCCACCACCAACCGAGCATTGATGGGTTGATGGAGATGCATTGGCATTTCAATGATTAGAACATAAAATTTCATAGCTTCCGTTACTGAGCTCCAACCATAGTGACTTACAATTCCATTAATGTTTTTGTGTCCAAGTATTTTTGCTTGCGAAGCCCACCCTTCGACCAATAATCCTATAGTTTAAACCTTTTCGACAAACCCTAATGGCAAAGCTTCTTTAATAGACATGTTGTTTTGTCCTTTTGGAAACCTTGGAACCCAAATGAAATTCTCATTGCTAATCTCCAAACCTAATGCTATTTGAGTCATATCGGCAAGAAAATACCCACTCCCAAAAGAAACAAAAATTGTGGATCCAGTGGTTTTTGTATCAAGCCACTAGATCACATTGTTTTGTTCCGAGTCTAAATCAACAGAGTCAACCACAAGTGGACCGACCAAAACAACCATCTTACTAGTTAAACTAGAAAGTTAATCAACATATTTACTTTTGATCTCCGTAAAAGATTTCACACAAACAATACTTTTCCACCATTCAGCACCTTGCATAACACGATCATTATCTTTACGTCCATTAGCCGAGCTCTTAAAAACCTCTTTCACATTCTTTTTCTCATACTTACGATAGTATCATAAATCAAACGGAAAGCAACATCTTGCTTCAAGTATGAAACATGTTAGCAACCACCACGACGAACCATGAATGAATCATGAGCCCATCACTTTTCTCCTTCTAAAGTGGTGCACCAACACGTCGAATCTTGTGACCGCTTTGGCATAGTTGGAGTAGCTCATCCATGACAAACTCGATCTCTTCGTTTCCTTTATTCTCTAAATCATCATTTATTTTTTTAACTTTGTTCCTTACGTTTTTCCTAAGTGACTAGCCACAACTTAATTCACAATCTCAACTACCTTAGCCTCATGAGCACGCCCTTATTATTCCTTACGATCTCCTTCCCCATCCCATATCGGCTTTAGAAAGAAAATACTCACTCCCCAAAGAAACGAAAATGATGGATCTAGTGGTTTTGGTATCAAGCCACTGGATCACACTGTTTTGTTCCGAGTCCACATCAACAGAGTCGACTACAAGTGGACCGACCGAAACATCCCTCTTACTAGTTAAACTAAAAAGATAATCAACGTATTTACCTTCAATCTCCTTAAGAGATTTCACAAGAACAATATTTTTCCACCATTTAACACCTTGCATAACATGATCTTTATCTTTACGCCCTCAAGAATCTCTTTCACTTTATTTTCTCATACTTACGATAGTAAATCGACTCAAACAGAAAAGCAACATCTTGCTTCAAGTAAAGATGAAACATGTTAGTAGCCATGGTAGCACTAGTTGTAATAAACAACATAGAAGGGATCCCCATGGCGCTAGCCACCACTAGCGCCTAGTGTTGTATCATGTCGTAAATCAACAAATCGGATTTTTAGATCGTCAAGATTTTAGAAAACGCGGTTTTCCTAGGTCAAAAGCTTTCTTAAGACTAGGCATAGGATGGAGAGGTGGACCATTAGTGGTGTGAAGTTCGGATGGAAGGTCGGGTAACAAATCAAGGTTAAGCTTTATGAAAGTGATCGACTCGTTCACTTTTGCTCGTTTAATAGAGCCGAGATTTGCAGGTGTCGAACAAAGGTAGATGTTAAAGAGATTTATTGATAAGTTTTTTTGGCTAGTTCTAGGAAATGTGAATCATGACCATGACCTAACCATGGGAACATCCAAACATTATGCCTTCTGCCATTGATCATGTTGTTCAGCATCATGTTTGCGAAATCGCAGTCAAAAAGTTTTTGAATAAGATTGTTTTGGATGGATGGATGTTGTGAATTGTGTCGTTTTATGTTGTATTTGTTCAATTAAAGGATTTTGCTGACGACAACCCTAAGGGTCATTGTTAAGAGACTTTATTTTATTACAATTGTTTGCTAAACATACAATTTCACAATTACAATCAATTGTCACTTGTGTATTCACTATTTTCGAAACTGTCTTCCCTTTTTTTTAGGATTATCATTCAATCAATTGCATTCATAGGTGGTATGTATGAAAATTATTTACTTAATCACAATCTAGGGTTTATTGTTAGCAAAATTCTTAATTAAATACAATAGGTTTATCGAGAGGTTGACTACATCGCCCCTTCAAAAAATGGGATTATATATTGAGAGGTTGTTTAACTATTAAATCTTTTAATTTTAAGTCATCTATTTATTTAAATTAATTTATGTGTCACTCAATTATGTGTTTATTTAGTTTATGCCAATTAATCCTAGTTCAAATTGTTTGCCGAAAATTTATACAATTGCAAGAATAAAGCTAATTATAACATATCAAACAATACAATTAAATTAGCTAGTTCATCATAAATCACTTTTCACTAAATAAAGCTGCACTTAAATAGTAGTAACGGCTAAGACTAATATTATACATTTTGATAGTTATTTGTGTTGTTTTAATACGTTAATTTTAACTTTATTCTTGTTGTTTCAAATATCTTTGAGAAAAAATATCTCAAATCAGTATAAACGAAAGTAAACATATGAATTCGTGGCCTACAATTTAATTTTGATATAACGGTGGTCTAAAGGAAATATGTTTAATAGTAAAAACGAAACCCAAAAAATAAAATTGAAAATAAGTAAATGATTCCAATTTTAGCCATGAATAACTATATAATTGAATTTTTTCCATATTCAACCAATCCATTATTGAGGTTATTTATCCAAAACCATTATAACATGATTTACAGTTTTGACTTTCATATTGGGATTTGATGGGGTTTTTTTAGGCAATGGCATAATTAAGGGGTATCAAAATTAAGTCCTATTTTCATTTGAGATACTCGTTTTTTTAAGGAAATCATAATACAGTCTCTCAATTTTCGAGTTTCCTAAAGTATTGGGTAAGATTTTTTTTTATACCGTGATGAGCCGTAATCTCGTCTATCACTTTTATATCCAACGCTTGATTCCATAACCGTCGTACCAAACACAACTTAATGAGTCGTTGTGGTTAGATGGTATGCGATGTTGATGGTATGAAAATGAAATAGGCGAGATTTAGGTGCCTCATCAACGGTCCAAAAACAACCGAACAGAAGAAAACCAACACGGACCGGGTCCAAAACCAATTTGGTCAGCAACACATGATTAGGACCATAGCGATGTGTTCGGCGTCAGCTCCAGTTCCTTTGCGGGTATATGTCTATTCAAAACCAACCAAGGACTGAATAAAAGGTGA
Organism: Tanacetum coccineum; assembly: GCA_026074375.1. Lineage (NCBI taxonomy): Eukaryota > Viridiplantae > Streptophyta > Magnoliopsida > Asterales > Asteraceae > Tanacetum > Tanacetum coccineum. Next base: position 15,512 of record BQNB010057144.1, read on the forward strand.
AAGTGTGAACAAAGGACTTGACCGAAATAAGTTCAGTCCGTCACGGTCCCGGTCCTGTCATATACTTGCCCTAGACGAGATTAATAAATGCACAAAGGTAAATGAATTCGTTATCACTGTTTCGTTATCATAGTTGGTCGTCGTTTGGGAATGATATGAAATAAACAAACAAACGAGAACACAAAATATAGTACTACGTATCAGAAACCAACTTAAACAAGAAAACCAGAATCGAGACACTACGGCTAACATTACTTGATCGAACTTTCCACCAAGATTGCATCATTACATAGGTCAAAAGTGATGCATAATAAATACCAAATAGACTAATGATCAGCTACATCTTAGTTTTCAAGTTATCTTTGTTAAATCACAATTCAAAAAATGACATCTATGTCGCGCTATTCGTCATCTTCACTGCTCTCAATCACAACCACCTTTTTATTTTTTGGTCTCTTCAAGTTCTGTTACACAACTTGTTACCTGTTTTTTTTTTTTTCTTGATAATGTCATTACCTTGTTGTTCTTGACAGTTCGTGCTTTCCAATTACATCAAGAAATTTATCTCCGTCACTTCTCAGTCTTTAATTTACCAATTATCTCTCCAACCAACCATAACAAAAACGGGTCAAAGGAAGATCAGCGCAAGTTTAAGCAACGGGTCAAGAACAGGTATGTCAAAAGGTACATTTTACATTGAAAACGGGTCAGGTTAGGTTTGAACCAAACTTAGAATATATATAAATATATATATAGTATATACTATATATATATATATAATATATATCTATATATATATAATAGAGATATATAATGATATAGAATATATATTGCAAGCTTTTGATCACGCAAGTCCCAATCGCACAAGGTTATAAAGGTTAAAACTATACACGTAACCTTTCTAGTTGTTTCTGGTTTTGAGAGCACAACATGCGATTTGCTGAGTAGAACAAAAAAATGAAGGAAATATTCCCTCCGGCAAGGAGGAGAGTTCCTTCCTCAGTTAATCAGCTCAACTTCAATCCCGAGTATCTGCTACCGCTTAGAGGATTTTGACAACGCTGTGCTACTTTTATATTCCACCAGTAAGCCTCAAGAGTATATTCTCCTTACCTATGTGACACCAAATTTACAATGCATTATTTATTTTCCAAAATGAAAACCCTTTTTTTTAAAGAAACGGCTTACCGTGCAAAACATGCTTTGCAAGTGGTCCGGTTGTGACATAAGCATTAGTGGCATAAGCTGTATGCAAAAATTCTTCTTCTGCTGCATAAATATCAAAATTAGACAGAAGAATGTCAAAATCATCTATATCTACTATAACTACATTATAAAGCATTTGGACACTGGCTGTAACATCCATATTTATAAAGTCTGAGACTTTTTCCCCTTCTTTTATTGAATATCCCTTTTTAACAACAAACACATCTATCTCATTTTATGTAACAATTTTTTGTTAGAAAACTAACTTAATGCTAGAAACGCAACAAAATTTGAAATGAATCAAATTATGCAAAGTTGAATTAATTCTTACTAATACTCTATCGAGAATAAATGAATCACAAAGTTGCTCTAGTTCGTCCCTCAACTCAAAGCCTAAAACCATAAGTCAAGTTTTTAATTAAACGTTTTATTACTAGTTTTCATTGCGATCGCAAACATATAACACAAAAATAAAAGTTGGCAATGTTAAGAATTATGAGGTTTTAAGATGTGAGATTACATACCTACTTTCTTGTTTTTAACCTTGAACTTTTCCACGAGTTGTAACATTGTCGCTCTCTGATCCATTTCTTGGATTTCTTGCAGCAATGATACAATTGCTTTTTGCATGGCATGCAATTCATACCTGAGTGTAAATACACAACATATAAGAAACAAAACAGGTTGGGTAGCAGGTCAAGACATGTAACTTTTTGGGTGGCGTTGGACGAGTTGACTAAAAACACTTATTTTCATATCTTTAATATAATGATTCCGAATTCTTAATTCCATAATGGTAAGGATGCATACTAGTTGCAACGATTTCCTTGACCTCGCATGAAAAAACAAAGTTATCACACATCCTCGCATGAAAAAGCACAATATCCGAATTTAATATATAAAAATAATAGATACCGTCAGTCTTGCAAGGTCAGCATATGTTTAAAGAAAGCACTTCGACGACATTCTTTTTTGGACTGCACTTAAAAGATATCAAATAGGTTTAACATATCAGTTAAAGTACTTTCCTTTGTAATCATTACTATACAACAAAAGGTGTTTTTAATGCACAACTGACAATACCGGACCATGTCATAAAGAATTTGCAACCCAGAATTCTCGTAGAAGACCATGGAGCTCTGTATAGAGAAAGTAATAGCGGGGTACACCAAAGGGAACTCATATGAGAAATAAATACCAACCAGAAATTTTCTTTTGTCTTGCAAGTCATTATGTAAGCATAGTTACTGTAATCATATGTAACACCTTATATTTTCTTTACAAATTCTAAAGAGTCTTGCTGTCAACCCAGACCGTTTGACATGTACAAAATTATCATTTTGACCCATTACCTGACGTGTCTGTGTCTATAATTTATACCTATCTAGGCACATCAGCATGCCTAAAGTACAGTAGACATTCATGCAGCAGATGGTGGCAGCAGCTGGTTCGAGACAAGTCAAGATTCATAGCCACATGCTCATACTCGATCGACATATGTAAAGATATCATGAAAGCTCAAGTACATGTTTCAAGACTTTCGCTAATCTGATATCGCATGTCTTTCATGAAGTGATGAAGTGTTAAAGTTAAGAAATTTCAAAAAAGATTGCTAACACAAGCTTTTAACTCAAGATAAGTATGAAGCATGTCACCGAAGTCACAAGTACACTAATATGGCAAAGATCACAAATGATGATAAGAGATTATGCCATTGTTGTGACGTCAAAGAAGTTCAAGTTCACAGGAAATACAAGTCAAGCTTAAAGGAACAAGCTCAAGCCTAAAGTGTGAAGATTACTACACATATCACAAGTTAAAGATTGAAATTTAAAGACTACGAGCACAAGACTGGAGACATGTATAATATGCTAGGATTAAGTGTTCTGTAAAATGGAGTGACCTCCCTTAGGAGGAGATTGTTAGAATACAAAAAGTATTGATCACTTCCATAATATCGTAAGATAGCTCGTAGTAGTAGTTTTTGGAACCTCAAATAGGTATAATGACCCAAGGCCCATGGAAAGCCCAGTTAGAGCCCATGGCCGGCCCAAGACAAGAGTAAAAACTACCCTCGAATCCATTGCTTGGAGAAGGTGTTAGTTGTTCACATTTATCTCATTTTTAACCTAAATCGAATATTCTCTCATTCCTTTCTCACTCTACGTGTTCATGCCTTCCACTTTCTCCGTCTCTAGTTCTTTGTCCTTTGATAATGAATTAGACAGTTCATATATTCCTACATGGGTGTAGTTGATGGCTTAGTAACTGATTAGAGATCGTCGCAAGGTGTCACACGAAGGATGAAGTGGCGAGTCAAGAAATCTTTCACAGAAAAATCAAAGGCGTCAAATTCAATAGTACACAATTATTTCCCGAGTAAATTTGACTGACAGAAATAAGATCTTTAATAGTTGGGGTATCAAGACATTATGAAGGTGAAGTAGGACTATGAGGAGAAGGAAAACATGATAATGGCCGGTGTTGTGACCAAAATCGAGTTTGTCGTTTACCCAAAGTGGACAGATGAGAATAAGCGTTTATTAAAAATGGTACTTAAATTACGTGAATTAAAATTTAAGTGAGAAGAAGCACCTGTATCCATGTGCCATTTTTCGGTGATCCTGCAGTGTCATAGTGCTAAACGCACTCAGGAGGGAAGTAGCCTGAGATCCATAATGTGTTGGAGCGGGACCGAGTAAGCCTTGATATTGTTATTGTGCAAGCTGTTGATAAAATTGTCCCTGTCGTGGTACCTGTTTGGCCACGATAGGTAATAGGGCATGTGCAAGAGCCTGCATTTGATGTACTAATCCATATTGGGCATGTTGATTGTGGCTAATGGGCTTAGGAGGTACATGGACCATGCGGTTAGAATAGTAGCATGGGGGATTCCAATTCACGTAGGTATGACTATAGGAAGGAGATACAGACGCGTGGCTATTGGTAACAGTACTAGTGTTTTTGCCTAACTTGCACCGATTGCCACTTTGTTTATTGGTAAGGCCGGATCGGTTTCTATATCAATGTAGATACTTGCAACGATCACCGAATTTGACGATCCTTTATTAAAATGATATGCATAGTTGACGAAGTTTGGAGGATTTATGGGGTCATCACCGCCATGGTGCCCGAGTATGATTAGGGTTTTAGGGGAGGAATATGATAGAAGAAGTGGTGGGAAAAAGAAAAGTTCGTGTTTTTGGAGAAGTTTTAGAGAAAAAGGCTGGATGTATTGAAGATTAAGATTTCCTTGATTATCTCACAAAACGATAACCGCATATATAGGTTACAAAAGAAAAAGGCTTGAGCCCCAAGATAAAACCTACAGCTAATCATGACAAGGAAAAAATCAAACTAAGAATAGGAACATCCTATCATCATCAGGGGCGAGCTTCGAGGGGGCACATGGGGCTAGTGCCCCCCCCCCCCCCAAAACTTTCCGGCGTACGTAAATTTTTTAAAGATTCTAGTGTTTATCGCATTTTTGCCCCCCCCCCCCCCCCCTCAGAACCCAATAAAAAAACAAAGGCAGTAAACTTGAATAAAGGAGCTCCAATGATCGGACTCAGTCGGGTTGTCTGAGAGGATAATAGCTGACAGAAGGATGAAGTTGTTTTTTGCTTTTCAAAATGGTTAAAAGAATAAGGTTTTTTTTATTGTAACATGTATGGTGGAGGGTTGACTCTTATGTGTGGGTGGGAGATAGCCACGTGCACTTTGTTTGTTTATTGTAAAAGTTATATTTTTTAATTGACCTATCTCTTGTTTCTTGTTCTCAAATTAATTTATAATAGTTACTCGTAATTCTTTTTAAGAAATATAAAGTGCATTTATTGAGCTGCTTTTATACAGTTTATGTGGTCAAGTGTCGCATTATTTGTTCAAAAGATAAATATTGCACCATTAAGTAGTGATATTAGTGCCTTTAAAATCTAACTTGTATTAGGGATTTAGTTTGGATTTTCTTTTTCCTCAATGACTATAAAACATTTTGTTTGTTACGGAAAAAATGTATAGGTTCGTATGGTTTCAACTCGACACGTTATTACTGGGATGTTTCTCGTTGTAATCACTTTTATTGACGTGTCACGCTCGACCAGACCCGACCCGACCCGACCCGTTTACCAAGTGACTTAAGTTTTTTTCTTTTCTGGAGTGCTGTGAAATTCCCCCCCCCCCCCCCTCGGAAAATATTCTGGCTCCGCCCCTGCCTATCATGGTCATACTAAAAATATGTACATGCTAATAGTATCTAATTTTATTATTTGTTTTCATCATCATCCCACTTCATTAACAAACCTCCGGCCATAATATCTTGATTTTAAAATTTTACGCATTTTCATCATTAACGTTACATTGTAAATATGGAGGCCTAATCATATATATCTAGCAAGTTGTCCCCCAATACAAATATCACACGTTTAAAAGACCACCATCTATTAAAACAATACACAAAGATAACACCACCACCATCAAAGTTAATAGATACAAAAAGGTTACCAGAGTTAATGACCGTTAGTCCACCGTCCTTAATCCACTTCAAAAGCTAGCAGCTTCAGCTCTAGACATGTTCGGTCCAAGGCTTTTCAAGATCCAAGAGATTCTCTTCTTGATGTATTTAGCTATGCTTTTTAACTCATCATCTTGTATGCGTTTAAGTACAGGATTTTTCAACTTCCTTTGATGACTAGGCCACTAGCCTTTAAGTCATAAGCTATGATATAGAAACCTTAAAATGATACTTGTAATTTATTCAAAGTGAATATCTAATTTTAACACCAAATTGGTGAGATGTTGCAATCAAGAAAAGAACCGACGCCCCCTTTATATAATATTTTTTACTTGATCTTTCCCAAGTGAATGATTGTCAATGATTCCATATTATTATATGTTCACAATTACAACTATTAGTGGTAGCCCACGCCAGCATAATTATTTTTTTTTAAAGGCGAGTATATATCATTAATAAAACTTTAGACTATTGTAACGAAGACCATAGGACCGGTTAGTCGTTCCTTGCCGACTGCGTCTCTCTCTACAATGATCGGATGGAACGTGTCCTCCGGTTTCAAAATTTATTTTTTTGCCTGCTAGAGGACCGAAGAGTTAAGATCAACATAGACTCATTATTTGTCATAAATTCAATGAATCAATCTCAACCATCTATTTTTTTTATCAAAAATAAAAAACCTACTTTTCACCTCTTTTTTAAAAATAAAATATCTTACAAACGATAAATCGTCACACGACAAAAAATACACCATCGCGACGAGTATTTTTTTTATTTTTCAGTAGACGGGTGACACGATATACTTTCGAGAAACTTTTTTTTCGATTTTTTTTTCAGTCACGAATTGCGAAAATCATATATGATTCGTATAACGAATCATATATGATTCGTATAACGGATCATATATGATTTCATAAAATCATATATGATTTCATAAAATCATATATGATTTGTGATTCCGACGAACTTTTTTTCAATTTTGTTTCAGTCACGAATTGCGAAAATCATATATGATTCGTATAACGAATCATATATGATTTCATAAAATCATATATGATTTCATAAATCATATATGATTTCATAAAATCGTATATGACTTCATAAAATCATAAAAAAAAGTTCGTCGAAAGTACATAGTGTCGCCCCTCTATAAAAAGATAATTTAATTCTCGTCGCGATGGTATGTTTTGTTTTGCGTAACGATTAACGGTGTGTGAGATATTTAATTTTTAAAAAAGAGGTGGAAAGTGGGTTTTTTTATTTTTGATGAAAAAATGAGTGGCTATCGTTAGAATATATAATTAAAGATTAGTTCTTGTCCATAAATCTTGTTAGAATATATCCGTATGATCAATAAAAGATTAGTTCTTTCGTCCATAACTTGTAATATATGTAAGTTTATAGGATTGGATTGCTTATGTGTATGTCTTGGAACGTCTGAGGAGTACATCATAGTTTGTTTATTATGTTGTTTTACTTTTGTTTTTTACATGTTACAAAGTCAAAGTCAAGAATATGTTTAAATTAGTTAATTTTTTTTTTATTGGAACAATTAGACCAACTGTAGGCATAGTTAAGCTCCTTTATTGAAGCGTGAAATGTATTTGACGATTCGTGTGGTGCGTATGCGCTCTTTAGTTACGTATGTTCGTAGTGCTGGTTTGGTAATTGGTCGAAACATGTATTTTTTGTTGTGCGTCATGGTGTGTCATATATATATGCTTAGAGAAATTATATTAAGTGGTCTAGTTTTCTGATTAATATGATGATTTAAGCAACTTTCGACCCGCTTGGTCATCTATCTTTCAATGATACCCATTCGATACGTTAAATCATAAAACATGATACAGATTCTATATCAACCCATTCACAAGTAAATGTTGAGATTGCCATCCTTTGGTGTTTTATTTTGGTTTGTGTTGCCAGTTGGGTACATGGGTTCATATGTCCTCCGATGTTTTAAGTTAAAAGCAGTCTTGAAAAAAAAAGCCTATAGCCAACCAGCCTTTTTGATTTAAGCGAATCAATTAAACAAATCGATCAAGATTGGTCGACTTGTGGAAAGATTGGTCAACTTGTGGAAATCTTGCAAATATAGTCATAAATACCATAAAATGGTAAAGAAATACACAAACTCGTCGAAAATACCTCGCTGTTTATATATATTAGAAGTTTTCAAGCCAAATCTTGGCAGAAATACCAAAAGACTCGCCAGAAATACCTAAAATGACAATTCGATTAATTACGACACACCGACGACGATTTTTGCTCACGATTTTTGCAACGTTGCCCGAAAGTGACTTATCTAAAACCGTACCCCAAATTTACATTTGATTGCGTTTGTTATATACTTCTTGTTAAAGAATGATAGCTACACCTTTAAAACTCTTTAGGATTATATTAAATTCAAGATAAGTTGTAATAAACGAGTTGCGAAATTTATTTGATTCATTTACATTCTCAATCTCGCCACGATACAAAGTTACAAACTAGAGTACAATTTCACTTATGAATCTCCCCTCTAAGCTTAAGTAAACCCGAGAGTAAGAAGACTGCTTTTAACACGACACGATACAATTTTACTTATGAATCTTCCCTCTAAGCTTAACACCCAAAACCCTCTCCATTTTCGCCAACACACCTTGATTCGGAACGGCTTTCCCATTTTCATACTCCTGCACAACTTGCGGCCGCTCATTAATCCTCTTCGCCAACTCGGCCTGGCTCATCTTCTTCTCGATTCGCGCCTTTTGAATCATCTGTCTCACTTCAGCCCCTACTCTCTCAATTGCAGCTGGCTCCTCAGCTTCGTCTAGCTTCCTAGCGTAAACCGCGGTCCCTGGGCCTTTTTTATTCGTCCCGCCATCGTGTTTTTTGATGGTTTCGACCTGCGCTCCCGCGCGTAAGGCTTGGTTAATGGATTTCGAGTCGCGGAGAGTTTGCGATTTTGGTTTTGATTTGTGGAGCACTACTGGCTCCCAGTCTTGTGACATTGCCCCCATTGGTCTCGTCGGCATGATGCCAAAATACTTAACACAATTTGCTTATTTTGTAGATATGATTTTGATTAAATGTGAATGTGAATGAGGGTTTCTATATATAGGAGTTGAGGGTCTGGAAGGTTCTTTTAGCGGGAATAATAAATGTGTTGTACGGTGATTTGTGGATTAAAAATTGGGTCTCGAAGGTTCTTTGGAACTTTTTTCTAAGACTTTTTGGACACGTAAGGTGATAAACATGGACTCAAGTTTTGAATGTGACTTCAGATTTATTAGTAAACACCCATTTAAAGTTTTTTAGAAATAGCTTTTATTTTTTTACTTTGTCAACATGTGATAAACATAACCGGTACCATTGACTAAGGTATATTTTCATATCCACTTACTAAAATTAAGTGGCTAAATATAAGCCACTTAATTAGCCTTTTATAATGGAGAGAGTAGTTATAATAAGTCTCTCAATTAAGAGTGATTAAATGTTTAACCCACATTCCCTTCCACTAAAAGGAAAGTTAATGTTATTCCATGAAGTCTCTAATTCAAACTTTACATGTTGTAACTTTTGAGTCAACGTTAATTTCTCTGTTCCAATTTGTTTATTCAGATTTAACTTTTAAAGTATTTTTTTTGTCAACTTTGATTTTTAGATATTTTTGTTTGGTTTATTTAATATTTGATGTAAAATATATGAATGAATTTAGTTTTAAATATATTTTCATTGATATAAATTTTATCAAGTATTATATAATAAAAACAAAAATATTTAAGGTGAAAGTTAAGAAAGATATAATTAAAAGTCAAAATTAGACCATACATTGGAACGGAAGGAGAACAAGTTAGTTGAGCTCTTTCAACTTTCGGTCATTCAACTATTAAGAATGAATTTATATCAAGTCCAAAAAATCTTTCGATTAAAGTTATCTGTTTTATCATTGTTTTCGTGAAAGTTACATTTTCATATTAAAAGTTGGGTATGTCTAACAAATGCACGGAAAGCACCGGTTAAACTACATTCGTTAAACACAAACTTTTCTTTTAATGTACGATTTCATTTACTATACATTAATTAAACTCGTAATTACCATAACTAAATTTTATTTCTAATTTAATTAACTCAAAGTTTTTTTTCATAATAACGTTAAATCTTGCCTTGAAGGCCTCCATTAGACAATCTCTTAAAAATTTAAACGATTTGCTGAGTTTTTATCTATACATTTTTATAAGCTTAGTTAAAAAAAATTTGAAGTTTATGGTCAAAAATTTAAGCTTATGAACTTTATTTATAACAAGTATTTGAGACCCGTGCTTCGCTGCGGCGAATATTTTGTAAATAAAATTTCAATGGTATAGAAGGTAATATGATTCACTCAAATAGAATGCCCTATGTGCTAATGATAACATTTGGGCCACATATTTTAGGCCTGCCGTATCTGGAAACAATAATAATCTGAATCAATTAAGAAATCTGGATACTTGTAATTGCTTTTGCATTCATCTAATTTACCTAAGATCAATATTAAAAGATTTCCAAAGTAGCCACTGTACTATATTTGACAGATTTAAAGCTTATGAGCCATTAGCCAAATAGCATAGAAATACTTTGTTAGTAAATTAGACTATTAGACCTATCCTTAACTTTATACTTTATAGCATAGCAGGTAATCAATCTCCTTTTATCCTTAGTGTTTGAATTCGTTATAACCCCTGAAATTTGGATCAATCATTCATTGATTAAGCCCATATCGAGCGTGTTAGGCGATCTTCTCATCATGAGATTTAAGGTTTAGATCTGTTTGTTTTCCCTTCAATCTAATCTCTTTTTAAATCAACCCCAAATTGACTCCATTTCCGTTTTCTTTTCTCCTCGCCTCCATTAAACAAGATCTCTCTTCAATCCAAAGAACTCATCTCATCTGTTTATATCATGCTATACGATGATTGGCATGTATTTTCGAGGAAGAAATCTTGGCTAATAAGATCTTACAAGACGACGTGGCCTAAGACTCGATTTTCGATTTACCGTGTCTAATCTTCAAAGATATTTTCGCTAAGGATCTGTTTCATGCTTGTATAAGTATGGACATGTTGTTGATCTTTCATATTCCTCGGAAAGATCAAGAAGGTAAAAGATTTGGATTTGTCAAATTTATCAATGTTTCTAATGTGGAAAGATTGGTGGGTAATTTATGTACGGTATGGGTTGGTCGTTATAAGTTACAGGCAAATAAGGCACGATTTGGCAGGCCACCTTTGAATGGAAGGAATCAATTCGTAATTCGAAGAGTGATGAAAGACATTTAGGTGGTGTTCAGGAGCCTAATTTTAGGCCAACGAATAGAATAAAGAAACCAGGAATAATTCGTTTAGCTTCTGTGTTGAAATCGAACCAGCCAAATAATTTGTCATCTTCTAAATAAGATTCAAGATTCCTCACCTGCATATTGCTCTTGATGTATGATTGCATATCAGCAGCCGATGATCTCTCTTGTGTTGCATTGGAAAATTAAAGATATTACGCCCTAATCTACCTTTCTGTCATACCTTACGATGAGAGGATTTGATGACATAAAAAGATCACTTATCTGAGGGTACTGGTCCTGATCCAATCCAAATCTTGTGCTTCCAAAGAAAAATTGATTAAACATGCTGGTGTATGAATTGGTTTCCATGAACTTGGTAATGCTAAAAATTCTTATTGTGAGCGCTATCGAGACATGTTGGATTGCTAAAGAAGACCTCCCTATGTGTGCTGGGAACCACAAAGCGCTCTCCAAAAATTTGTGTCTCCTTGGTACTTTGACTCCTGTCGATTTGGTAGAAGGATAGTTCGTTCCCGTATCAGAAAAGTCTGTTGACTACCAAGGTTATACTATTATCAATGATCGGACCAAAATCAGTGTTAAAGGGAAAAGTTCATTGATTCGAATTAGAGAACAAGAACCATGGACCCTGAACTAACAATGAATATTTGGAATCCTCTTCTGATGATGAATTCGTAAGAGACAAAAAAAAATTCTATTACTGGGGATCAATGTCATGTTCAGAGTTAGCTTCATGAAAGAGAAATAACGAAAAACGTTATAATACAGAACCTCCTCAAGATAAATATCAGAAGATCCTGTTTTGGTTTTACAACATTCTTAATAAGGCCAAATAATAAGGAGGCGGGGGATCAGGAAAAGCGAATCCTTCTCACCCTCCTGGTTTCACTCAAGAGGTAAATGTTGGTGTTAGTGTTAATCTGCCTGTGCATTCTGATATCAGTCCTAATATTTTGGGATCTCAAAATGTTAGTGGCGTTAACCGATCCTTTAGCCTTAAAACTGGAGGACAATTATGGATGGTTTTTTGAAAAATTGTGAAGACCGGACAAACTATGGGATACAACATGGCCGATGCAGAAAAACTTAGAGATATTGTAGCCTCTCATGAGAATCCCATGGGCTTAAATGAATGTTATGTCTTTAAAACATTCAGTCTTGGCCAATCAGCCAAGAAACAGTGGATTCGGGAGTTAAACACTAAGAATAAGATTAACTTTGTTGCTATTCAAGAAACAAAGTTGGAGAGCATTAATCTTTTTTCTATCAAAGATTTATGAGGTAATTCTTTTTTGACTTTTCTTTTAGTGTTCTCTGTTTGTCTTCAGGAGGTAATCTATGTGTGGTGGGATCTAATAGCTTTGTTAAAGATAATGCCAACATTTCAGATTATTTGTGCGTTTCGTGGTACGTATGCTTTCTACTGCTACTAAGGTTATGTTTGTTTGTCTATTTATGCTCCACCATGTACCTGAGAAGAAATCTCTTTGGGAATATATTACTCCACATATTGATACAATGGGATGAGAAGCATTATTTTAGGCGATTTCAATGAAGTTAGATCAAAACAAGAAAGGTTTGGGATGATTTTTAATGAAACGGCCGCCAATGCTTTTAATCACTTCATCTCTACTGATGAGCTTATTGGTCTTCCCCTTGAAGGATATTCGTTTACTTGGGCTATCAAATCGTCCACGAAAAATGAGTAAATTGTATAGGTTTTTAATTTCTGAAGGTTTACTTCTGAAATTTCCTTCTCTGTCAGCTATTTGTCTTGACAGGCATCTTTCCAATCACAGACCCATCATTATGCGCGAAGTTGTTACTGATTATGGGCCATCCCCTTTTCGTGTCTATCAATCTTGGTTTCACAAGAAATGTTTTGATAAACTCATTAAGGAATCATGAGCTATTCAAGTCTAAAGATTCTAATAAGATATTCTTTAAAAGAAAAACTTCAGGCACTAAAGCTTCATAAAAGAGTGGTGTAAAGATGTATAAAACGCAATCTAATGATACTTGCTTTTCTATCAAAGCTCGTTTGTCTGATATTGACAATTATTCATAATGGGCTTTAGCAACGAGGAGTTAGTCACTGAAAGGAGTTCTCTCTAAAGAGCTTCATAATTTAACAAAAGGTCACTCTTTAGACTTGGCTCAGAAAGCAAAGGTGAGATGGGCCATTGAAGGCGATGAAAATTTCAAATATTTTCATGGGATAATTAATAAGAAAAGATCGCAACTTGCTATTCGTGGTGTTCTCATATATGGAGATTGGATTAAGACGAACCTTGCAAGGTAAAAACGAATTCTCATGCACTTGCCAATCAGATTTTGAAGTCCTTCTGGTCCTTGTATGGATAATTGATTGTCATTGTTCAAAAAGCTTTCTTCAAAGCAGGTGGATGCTTGGAGTGTGATGGTTATCGTTTGAATGAGATCATCAAGAAAGCGGTATTGGGATTGTGGAACCAATAAATCGCCGTCGGACGGATCTCATACTTGATTTACTTCATACTTTTGGGATATTTCTTAAGCCATAATTTTGTTAATGCGATCGTGATTTTTCATCTCAAGTAAGTTTTCCCCTCGGGATGTAATTTCTTCCTTCATTGCTTCTAATCCTAAGAAACATGAATGCGAAGTTTTGTTAAAGATTACAGGCCAATTAGCTCATTGGGTTTTTTTACAAGATCGTTTCTAAGATTTTTGGCTAATCGTCTTATAAGATGGTATAACTGAGCTTAAAGTGATGTTCATATGCTGTTTTGTATCCAACCGTCAAATTCTTGACGGACTTTCATCTTAAATGAGCTTTATTTCTTGGGCAAAGCTCAAAATCAAAGCCAAGGTTTTTAAAGTGGATTTTTTGAATAAGCTTTTGATTCTGTGAGAATGGGACTTCTAATATAAGTTTTAAGAAGACTTTGGGTTTGGCATAAATGGAGAGGATGGAATTCAAGGATGTCATTGATCCGGCTCTGGGATCCATTCTTGTTAATGATAGTCCGACCGCTGAATTTAAGTTCCCCAAGGGTTTAAGCAAGGAACCCTTAATCGTCCTATTTATCATCTTAGTTATGGAAAGTTTGCATCTTTCTTTCAATAATATCATAAATGCTGATCTTTTTAAGGGTATCCGATTTGATGATTCGTTGACGTTATCTCATCTTTTCTATGCTGATGACGCAGTCTTCATTGGCAAATGGGATAGAGCAAACATCCTTACCATAGTTCGTATGCTCAAATGCTTCTTTTTGGCTTCGGGTTTCAAATCAATATTCGTTAAGTAGTAAACTCAATGGGCATTTGGAGTCCTCATTGAGGAAGTTTCTTGCGGCAGCTAACATTATTGGGTGTTCTACTTTTTCCACTCCGTTCTCTTATCTTGGTGTCAAGGTTGGGATGTCTCCTTCTAGGAGAAAGGCTTGGGATGAGATAATTGGTAAAGTTTCTAACAGATTATCAAAATGGAAAATTAAGACTCTTTCCGTTGGTGGACGTCTTACGTTAATCAAGTCTGTCCTTACGTCCTTGCCTCTTTATTATAATGTCCGCTTTAAATAGCTCCTTTGGGTTGTTCTAGTGAACTTGAAATCCTTCGCAATTTTTTTTAATAAATGTGCCGATTATAAATGAAAAGAGATTCTCTATGATTAGTTGGAACAAAATTTGGCTTCTAAAACAAAAGGAAGTGGCTAGGGTGTGTCAGCTTCTTGCGCTTAATAGATCCTTATTATTAAAGTGGGTTGGAGATTTCTCGCAGGATGCATACCATTGCATCGTCTTATTGCTGTTTTTATATGGCAATCGTTCTCCTTTTGTTCACACAGGTTCGGTTTCCAGTTTATCTCCTTGGAATTGTATCTTGAAAGAGCTCAATTCTTTGTCCGCAAAAGGTATTAACCTTCTTGCGCTTTTGAAAAAGAAAGTGGGAAACGGTGCGAACACTCTCTTTTGGGAAGATTGTTGGATTAATGATGTCCCCCTTAGCAGATCTTTTCCTCGTTTATATGCGTTGGAGCTCAAAAAAGGTATTACGGTTGCAGATAAACTCATTGATGCTTCATTTGTTGCTTCTTTTCGTAGAAACCCCCGGAGGGGTGGAAGAAGAGCAGCTTCACAATCTAGTTGAACTTGTTGTGACTATATCTTTATCTCCTTCAATGATCGATGCATGGCTGCTTGTGAAATCATCTGGTGAGTTTCTGTTTCACATCGGCTAAACATTTATGATGATATTCTTTTACTTTTGTGGTACGAAACTAGATGGTGAAAGTGTTCCAATAAAAGGTAATATTTCGCGTGAAAAGTATGTTTGAAAGCTCCCCACGAGGCTTAACCCTTTCACTTCGTGGGATTTGATATTCCTTCTATTATATGCCACAACTTGTGTTTAACTGAGAATCATGCCTCGCATCTTTTCTACTCTTTAATTTTAGCTCGGACTTTATGGCGTAAAATTGCTCGATGGTGGGAAATTGATATCCCAGATTTTTCTTGTTACGAATGAATGGAATGCTTGGACTTCAAAACTACTACTATCGTTTTCTAAAGCTCAAAAGGAAATGCAGTAAGGGGTCTTTTATGTATATTGGTGGATGATTTGAAATACCGCAACCAAGTGGCTTTTTGGATCTTCTCATCCGCGTATGGAGCTTCTTTTTGATGATATTGTTTCGTACTCTTTTACTTGGTGTTCCAATAGATGTAAAAACAATATTGATTGGATTTCCTGGATGAAATGTCCTAAATCCATATCCTTGTAATTTTCTAGCTTCTTGCTAGTTTTTTAATAATTTCAATTTGCCGTTCAAAAAAAAAAAATCATAAACAGCCATAACACGAACAACCATAAATGTGCCCACACACTTCAAGCTAAGCAAGTCTCCTACCCAATTCATCTTCCCTGACCTTCTGAATATTCTTCACAGCAAGGGCATGCCCCGTGGCCTTCAACAACCCAATCGACACTTCCAAACCATAAACGTCCGACACCTGCTATAATTGTTGCACATACTTTTACTTGTGTTTAGATAATGGCTAAATTCAGAAAGTGAAAATGCTTGCACATATCAATAAATTCTATGTTACTCCTGATCTATACAGTAAAGAACTTCAGTTATATTAAATCTAGTTTGAATCACCAAAAAAGGAAAATTTATGAGTTTTATATGAGTCTAACAAAATGGCAATGCTAATAATCCTTTTCCTTATATATCACCTATCCTATCAAGTCATATAAACACCTCAAAAACACATAATAACCTTAAACAATCAAACTTAATACTTCAACTTCGTATTGTGATTGTACTGTAAATTAGTTTAAAGGTGCACTCACGGGGTGTTGGCATATAAAAATATACTCCAACATACCTTTATGTTACTACTAATGGGTTGACTTCACGTCCGACAAACACGCGTGAATTATGTATAAGTAAAAGATAGTTGTTAAAAAAATGAATAAAACTCAAAAATTCAATATAGGTTTTGATTATAAAACACAAAGTGAAAGTAACTGACCTTTACCACAGAGGCTTCAAGATCGAAGGCCATAAACCCACCAGGCCTCATTTCAGCACCCCCAAACACGACCAATTCAACCATCATTTCAGCACTCCAAACCCACCCATTTCAGTACCAAAACGCACACATTCAGCCCCTATTTCAGCATCAAACCCCATATGTTTCAGACCCAATTTCAGCAACCAAACAAACCTATCAACGACCAAACAACATCCCTCATCTGAGCACCAAAAAACAACCCATTTCAGCATTCCAAACCCACCCATTTCAGCATTCAAACGTGTTGTTCCCTCTTAGTTAGTGAACAATAACTACAAAGTTATTATTAACTAACTTATGGCTTAGTGAGTAAAGTAGACAATTTATTCTTTGAAAAAATCTGTGTACGTAAATAAGTAAAAGACACAAAAGTAACTTTTCAACTTTTAACTTATATTATTA
This sequence comes from Tanacetum coccineum, assembly GCA_026074375.1. Classification (NCBI taxonomy): domain Eukaryota; kingdom Viridiplantae; phylum Streptophyta; class Magnoliopsida; order Asterales; family Asteraceae; genus Tanacetum; species Tanacetum coccineum. The sequence goes on from BQNB010057144.1 coordinate 32,518, forward strand.
AGACTTATACCCAATTGTATGCGGAACTACAATGTGGATTGAATGACAATGTATGTGTGTGATCTCCTCACTAATAACTTTGCATAAACCTAAAGTGTTATGCAAAGCTAACTACTATGCTAACCAACTCATGGACTTAGTAGATTTGAAAGAGTAGATGTGTGTTTGTGAAAGTTATGACTTTGAGTGCACAAACTTGTCATCTACTCCGTTACAAGAGTTCTATTTATACTACTTGGGTATAGACACACCCGTATGGGTGTTGAGCACTTGTCCTAGACCTGTATGGGACAAATGTATTTTATAAGTTCAGACACTGATTTTATCTTATACCCTTTTCAGAATTAGTGAGCTTCACGAGATAAGAGCTTGGACTTATCTCTTTCAAACGATCCTGCCTATTCTTCAGTCTCTTGTCTTTAGGGTCTTTTAGTTGTTGGAGATCGTATGGGGCTCAGCGAGTCTATTTCCACAACTCATTGAACCCATTACCTTCTTATTTGGCTCAGGCTTCATTCACTGAGTACCGCCTCACTAAATGTTAGAGTGTTTCTTGTAGACTCAGGCTAAGTATTTTGAAGGTAACTCACTGAGTGACTATTCACTCAGTAACCTTGAATTGTTTAAAGTATATTTATACTTAGGTTATTTTATATTTAAATCCTAAACGAAAGATCAGTGAGCAATGAAATTGGCCCAACAATCTCCTTCTATTTGGATATAAATATAGCCTAAGTATTTTTCAGTGTGAGTGAGTATATTCAGCTTCTTCTCACACTGAGTTCTCGAATGCTTTCTAAGGATATTGAGTTTCAACAAAAATACTTCATTAAACGATTACAAGGCCCAATTATCTATTACAAAAGATAACAAAAATAACATTATGAGTACTCAGTCCATCTTGTATCCGATAGCTTCCAACTTGACTTTCTTTGATTTTAGCTTCTCTTGGTCTGGATGATCAATAATCAGCTTTATTAGCTTCAGGAAGAATATTGCATTCTCTTCAGTCTTCATCATTAAGGCCATCACCAGGTATGATACAAGAGAATCCACTCCAACTTTGTGGATATCATTCCATCTTTGGAAAGCCTGGTCACCAAATACATCAGTGAAGAAGATCCCATATTCAGGCTCTTCAATGACCATATTGTTAACAAATGAAACACCTTCAAGGAGACTCCTATTACATTCCAACCAGGTACCTTGACTTCAGGTTCTAGTTCTACATGCTTTCTTTTTCTTCCTAAGGTTTGAGATGAGGCTTGTTCAGAAATTAGAGCCGGAAGAGCATATTGAATTCCAAGTTTCTCAGGGATCTTTCTTAACCTCTCATACCGTTGACTTAGAGAACTCATCAAGTCTTGTACCACTGCATTTTTCAACCCATTCACAAGTAAATGTTGAGATTGCCATAAACTCACAAGTAAATGTTGAGATTGCCATCCTTTGGTGTTTTATTTCGGTTTGTGCTGGCAGTTGGGTACATGGGTTCATATGTCCTTCGATGTTTTAACTTAAAAGCAGTCTTGAAAAAAAAGCCTACAAAGCTGACTATTCGCTTATAGCCAACCAGCCTTTTTGATTTAAGCGAATCAATCAAACAAATCGATCAAGATTGGTCAACTTGCGGAAGACATGCAAATATAGTCATAAACAAGCATAGTTGCCCGCGCGTTGCTGCGGGGTGGTGTTTCTTTTATCATATATGTGAGTGTTTTTTTAAGCATGATTGCCCGCGCGTTGATGCGGGGCGTTAATTTTTTTTTTTCGGTTTTTTTTATCCGGTCTCATGTTTAATAGTTTTTTTATATGGGCTTATGTGTTGGGCGTCATGTCGTGGGTATTTTTTTATCTGAATAAATGTATTTTTTTTCCCTATTTTGTGCTGGGCAATTTTTTTTAGCGGGTTTATTTTTTCGGTCTCATGTTTAATAGTTATTTTTATATGGGCTTATGTGTTGGGCCTCATGGCGCAAATATTTTTTGATCTGACTAAATCAATAATTTTGTAAAAAAATTTCTATTTTTTGCCGAGCAATTTTTTATTTTTATTTTTTAAGTTGCCTAGTTTATAAAAAAAAAAAAAAAGTTAAATGGGCCGGCTCAAAGTGGCAGCCCGTTGGGCCGGTTACTGTAGCTACTGTAGCAAAAGGGTTGAAACGATGTAGTTTTAACCCTTTCATAGTATATGTATATAATACTATAAAATGGTGGGAAATAACACAAACTCGTCAAAAATACTGTAGCTGTTTATATATATTAGAAGTTGTTTTCAAGCCAAATGGCAGAAATGCCAAGACTCGCCATAAATACCTAAAATGACAATTCGATTAATTACGACACACCGACGACAATTTTTGCTCACGATTTTTGCAACGTTACCCGAAAGTGACTTATCTAAAACCGTACCCCAAATTTACATTTGATAGCTACACCTTTAAAACTCTTGTTAAAGAATGATAGCTACACCTTTAAAACTCTTTAGGATTATATTAAATTCAAGATAAGTTGTAATAAACGAGTTGCGAAATTTATTTGATTCATTTACATTCTCAATCTCGCCACGATACAAAGTTACAAACTAGAGTACAATTTTACTTATGAGTCTTCCCTCTAAGCTTAACACCCAAAACCCGCTCGATTTTCGCCAACACACCTTGATTCGGAACGGCTTTCCCATTCTCATACTCCTGCACAACTTGCGGCCGCTCATTAATCCTCTTCGCCAACTCGGCCTGGCTCAGCTTCTTCTCAATTCTCGCCTTTTGAATCATCTGTCTCACTTCAGCCCCTACTCTCTCAATTGCAGCTGGCTCCTCAGCTTCGCCTAGCTTCCTCGCGTAAACCGCGGTCCCTGGACCTTTTTTATTCGTCCCGCCATCGTGTTTTTTGATGGTTTCGACTTGCGCCCCCGCGCGTAAGGCTTGGTTAATGGATTTCGAGTCGCGGAGAGTTTGCGATTTTGGTTTTGATTTGTGGAGCACTACTGGCTCCCAGTCTTGTGACATTGCCCCCATTGGTCTTGTTGGCATGATGCTAAAAAAAATACTTACCAAAAATTTGTTTATTATGGTAAAGTGCGAATTAGAGGTTTACTATATAAAAGATTGAGGGTCTGGAAGGTTCATAATGTGTTGTATTTGTGGATTAAAAATTGGGTCTCGAAGGTTCTCTGGGGCTTTTCCTAAAAGACTTTCTGGTCACGGTAATGAAATGATTGGGTCTCGAAGGTTCTAATGGGAATGAAGAACTTGTTGCCCACGGCTTTATGTTTTTTTGTTTTGTTGGGTTTAGATTTTTTTTTAAAACGGTAATTTTTTTAGTATCTCACAATATTTATATCGCAAATTATTTTACATGTTTTAGGTAAAATTTGAATTTACAATTATTTGGCGGAAGAGTTTTTCACACAACATGAGGTATCATTGAAACACGAGCCTTTTGACTAACGCTATACGCTTGTACAATTTGTTTTTGATTGGTGACATTTAATAACGAAGAATTTTCTCAAATATTCACTTATTAGAATTGAATTTTATAATATAGCACAATACCAATCAAACTTTTAAATTTTAGTTTAATATCATAGTTTTGCTTACATGTCTTCATCGGCAACTGGCTACGCTTGTTAAATTGAATTTGTGCTTCATATGCGGTTGTTAAGATTAAGAGACTCATTTTTTTTAAATATATATAATTTTTATTTTTTCTGTTTTATAAGTTATGAAAGTTTAAGGGGTTACTTGTTTTTTTTTAAGTTATAATAAAATTTGTAAATTTATAAATTTACACTTAACACTATATAATTTATTTAAAATTAAACCACTAAAGTTTTATTAATTACCTCCTCTTTATTTCAAGTTTTTGTTTTTATAAATTTGACACATATATTTTTATGTGTTTTTTTTCTTCATAAAATTTCTCCACCAAAATAATGCCAATTTTAGAAGTATTTAAGCTTTTTAATTAAACATATATTCAAAAATAATAAAAAATTAGAAGCATCATACCTAATAAGGAAATATTTTTTTTTTGAAATGCAAAAGTCCCCACTTTTCGTTTTCCTTTACTAAGTAAAAGATTAGTAAGAAAAACTACTTCTAGTACTACTTCAAAGTTATGGTTTTTGAACAACGACCTTTTGAAGCAATTATATTATAGTATATATCAAAAGCCGCATAAAACGACAGCGTTTTTTCGTCTTGCTACAGTACCCGCTACAGTAGCCGGCCCATTGGGCTCCCAGTTTGGGCCGGCCTTTTTTTTTGTAAGTAGTTAATATAAAAAAAATTGCTCGGCACAAAATAGGAAAAAAAAATACAAACTGATTTATTCAGATAGAAAAATACCAGTGACATGAGGCTCAACGCATAAGCCTATATAAAAACGACAAACTATTAAACATGATACCGAAAAAATAAACCAATATAAAAAAATTTTGCTCGGCACAAAATAGGAAAAAAATTACAAAAGTACTGATTTAATCAGATAAAAAAATACTCGCGACATGAGGCCCAACACATAAGTTTTTTTTTTTTAAGTAGGCAATATAAAAAAAATTGTTCGGCACAAAATAGAATTTTTTTTTACAAAAGTACTGATTTATTCAGATAAAAAAATACCCGCGACATGAGTCCCAACACATAAGCCCATATAAAAAAAACAAACTATTAAACATGAGACCGAAAAAATAAACCAAATATAAAAAAAATTGCTCGGCACAAAATAGATTTTTTTTTTACAAAAGTACTGATTTAATGAGATCAAAAAATACCCGCGAAATGAGGCCCAACACATAAGCCCATATAAAAAAAACTATTAAACATGAGGCCTAGCCACAACGCGCAGTCTATTTTGCTTGATAAAAAAACCAAAAAATAAAATTAAAAAACGAAAAAAAAACAAAAAAACCTAAAAAAAATAATTGTCGACTAGGCAAGGTCTCAAGTTCGAGTCTTGTCTAGGGCGATAGGGGTTTCCTCCCACGTGGGTAAAGGGAATGGTGTCATTGCCTTCTGGGCTGGACCTAACCTGGTTGTGTGGGCTAGCTACGCCTTCTGAGCTAGGGGCCATGTAGCCACAATTGCCGTTTAAAAAAAAATAATAAACATGCCTGGAGATAGGCAGGGACTATTGCCTAGGGCCTAAAATTTGAAAGGGGCCCATTTTTGTTAGATCCGTTATGTATATATATGATTCAACCTTTTTAGAGTTTTGGACCCAAAATCAGCCCACATTTGAAGTCTGCATCACTTATTTTTGCATTCATATATTCAAAAATGGTTTTTATCTTGATTTGTTCGTCTAAACCACCAAAACATAGGTGCGCTTTAAAGTTTAAAGGCAAAATAAGATCAATACTCTTTTTTGCACATTCAACTTCAGTCATGTTTTATCTTTAGATGTCACGAAGCATAAACATTTTACTTTTCTTAATTAAATGAGGGCCTGTTTTTCTTAACCGCACAAGACTACTAAAATGTCGGAGACAGCTGGGTTAATAAATGAACCTAACAAAGATCATCTATATCTATATCTTTTATATAATAAAAGAATTACATCATTTCGGAGTTTTCCATCAAATTGAATCATATGAATTTAAAAATTAGACCAATCAGAATGCTTGATTTTGCCACGTAGGCAAAATCGTGTGATCTGATTGGTCAATAAAAAGTCAAAATTAAATCGATTTGGTCAAAATTAAAAATTTGTGGTGGAGAAATATGACGAGAAAAAAAACACATAAAAATATATGTGTCAAATTTGTGAAGAAAAAAACTTGAAAAAAGTGAAGGTAATTAATAAAAATTTAGTGATTTTTAA
>BQNB010057145.1:0-33253 GCA_026074375.1 Tanacetum coccineum
TTTATTTCTTGAGACTATTGTACTATTATTTAACACCCAAATTGTTGATTCCGCTGCGTGTAAATTTGGGGGTGTTAAAAGAAACAAGAAAGATGAAAGGGGAATTGTGATAAGGAATAAAGCAAGGTTAGATGCATAGGGTCATAGACAAGAAGAAGGTATTGATTATGAAGAAGTGTTTGCACCTGTGGCAAGAATTAAGGCAATAAGATTGTTTTTTGCCTATGCTTCTTTTATGGGTTTTCTGGTATATCAAATAGATGTAAAGAGTGCTTTCTTATATGGAACCATTAATGAAGAAGTCTATGTGACTCAACCACCAGGATTTAAAGATCCTGATCATCCAGACAAAGTTTACAAGGTGGTCAAAGCACTTTATGGGTTGCATCAAGCACCAAGAGCATGGTATGAAACATTGGCTAACTATTTGTTAAGCAATGGGTTTAACAGGGGCAAGATAGATCAGACATTATTTATCAAGAAGCAAAAAGGAGATATTTTTCTTGTACAAGTCTATGTAGATGATATTATCTTTGGCTCAACAAACAAGGAGTTATGTACTGGTTTTGAGAAGCTAATGAAAGATAAGTTTCAGATGAGTTCTATGGGAGAACTAACTTTCTTTCTAGGATTACAAGTACAACAGAAGGAAGATGGAATATTTATCAGTCAGGACAAATATGTAGCTGAAATTTTGAAGAAATTCAACTACTCTGATGTGAAGTCTGCTTCAACTCCTGTTGATTTGGAAAAACCTTTGGTCAAGGATGGAGATGCTGATGATATTGATGTACATCTCTATAGATCTATGATTGGATCTTTGATGTATCTCACTGCATCTAGACCAGATATCATGTTTGCAGTATGTGCATGTGCTAGATTTCAAGTTACTCCTAAGACATCACATCTCTTAGCAGTCAAGAGGATTTTTAGATATTTGAAAGGCAAACCAACTTTAGGCCTTTGGTATTCTAGGGATTCTCCATTTGAACTGGTTGCTTATACTGATAGTGACTATGCTGGAGCAACTCTTGATAGGAAGTCTACAACTGGAGGTTGTCAGTTTTTGATAAACAGGTTGATATAACTGTGGTTGCAACTTCTACAACTGAAGCTGAATATGTGGCTGCTACAAGTTTCTGTGGACAAGTACTCTGGATTCAAAACCAATTGCTGGATTATGGGTACAATTTCATGAACACTGTCATTAATATTGACAATAACAGTACTATCTGCATTATTGAAAATCCTGTTCAACATTCTAAAACAAAACATATAGAGATTAGGCATCATTTTATAAGAGATTGCAACACTAAAAAGTTAATACAAATGGTTAAAATTCATACTGATTTAAATGTTGCAGATCTTCTTACAAAAGGTTTTGATGCAGGCAGATTTCAATACTTGGTCTCAAGTATTAGAATGCTGAATCCTTAACTGTCTATATCTCTTTATGTTTTTGTAAAAGTTTTGTAAAAGATTAATACTGTTAGTTTTCTCAATTAATACTGCTAAGTATAATTAAAACTATTAGTTATACTTAAGACTGTTTGTTAAATCAGTTAGTTATGGTTAATGCTGCTAAGAAGAAAATGTTTTGGAGTGTGTATATTTGGCTGTGAACTAACATTTGCAGGTAAAGCATGTTGAATACAAGATGTTGAATGCTTCACCTTTTTGAAGAAAGATAATGATCTTGGTTTACAGAGTTTAACTTTTATTCATGGGTTATGCATAAATATGGATCCTCATGAATTCCCACATGTCTATCTAGTCTTTTCTAGTGTGCTTGTGATGAATAGATGCATGTTGTTGCATAGTTATTGAAGATAGAGTTAATACTGTTCGACTTCAGTTAATACTACTAGGCAGAAAATTACTACTGCCAGGCAAATGTTAATGCTGTTAAGGTGACATGGGCACCAAAGTTGCAACTGTTTCCAATTCTTATCACTTGAGGCATTGTTTGAGGGGAGGTTCCTTATTTCTAAAACCAAAAAACATGGATGAAAGGATGGGATCAAAACACATCTAGGCATATCAAAAGAGGTTGGGACACCAAGATACCTCAGTCTAGTGGTCCCCCTGACAAAGGTTGGTGATGAGGCTGTCCATAAGGAGTTGGGTGACAAAATGGAAAGGGCTGCCACTACTGCTTCTAGCTTGGAAGCAGAGCAGGACAGTGGTAACATCAAATAAGACCCAATCCATAGCAACACTTAATGAATCAACTTCTTAGGGAATTGATTCAGGTTGTGGTCCCAGGTTCTAAGATACCATATTGGGAGATGTGAATGGTCAAACTAGGTTTGAGATTACATCTATACAGTCCATTGATCCACCTCTCTTAAGAGGTTACACACTTAGAAGTGGGGAGGACAGTATGAAACTCATTGGAATTGACGAAATTTTGTACACAACTATCATATAAAAACAGAAAGAGTGTCTTGTTAAGCCAAAAGAATGATGGATTTACTGTTGAGCTTAAAAATAGAAAGAGAGATGTGTGCATAAAAACAAAAATGAGTGATTATGTGAGCAAAAAGAATTGAGAGATATTGTGAGCATAAAAACAGAAAGAGAGTGTATGTGAATCAAATTTGATGATGAAAGTTTCTTATTGGAATGAACATTGAATGATTACTGGTGTATTCTTTTTAATGCTGCTCAGTTTCAACTTAATGCTGTTAAGCTTAAGTTAATGCTGTTAGGCTTAAATTAGTACTGTCCGTATTGGTTTCTGCTGTGTTGGGCAGTTGTTAAGGTATGTTACTGCTTTGCCAGTTCAAGTTTCTACTGTTGAGGGTGATTCTATAAATACTTCGATTAAAGGTTTAATTTACTTCTTTATTCGATTTCACTTATTCAAATACTCTCCAACCATAAACCCTAATTCAATTTTCATCTTTGATCATCAAATCTATCATTATGTCAAGCCCTAAGTTTGCTGAAACACACAATGTGGTCGCGTTCTTGGAAAAACCCAAAGAAAGCAATGGGTTTGTAGAGATAATTGATTTCCTGAAAGCAAGTTCTGTTTCATATGCTTTAACAGTCAATCATGTAATCTACACATCTTGCATTTGAACAATTTGGGAACTGCCAAGGTTACAGATAGTTAATGAAGTGCGACGTTACAAGCCATAGATGATAAAAAGAGGGTTTTTGTTACGGAAATCAAGCATAAGGAGATAGATCTTCACTTGGATGATGCAGAAATGGTATGATGTCTTCCAACTGCTACTATCTTTGAAGAATTGGCACGTATGGGGTATGAAAAGCCTTCTCAAAAGCTTACTTTTTATAAAGCCTTTTTCTCTCCACAGTGGAAGTATTTCATTCATACTATTACTCAATTCTTAAGTGCTAAATCCACTGCATGGAATGAGTTCAGTAGTTCTATGGCTTCTTTGATCATATGCTTGGCAACTAATCAGAAGTTCAATCTGTCTAAGTATATCTTTGATGCAATGGTGAAACACTTGGATGGAGGAGTCAAATTCTTGATGTATCTACGTTTTCTCCAAGTTTTCATTAATCAACAATTAGGTAATATGTCAACTCACAAGAAGATTTTTGTTAATCCTTTTTACACAAAGAAAGTGTTTGCCAATATGAAGAGAGCTGGAAAGGATTTCTTTGGGAGAATAACACCTTTATTTGATACCATGATGGTTCAACCTGTTGAAGAAATGGGTGAGGATTTAGATCATCCAACCGATTCCACTCCAATACCCATTATTGATCAACCATCTTCATCTTCCCAACCTAAGAAGGATAAACCATCTAAGAAGGCTCAGAGACAGGAAGCAGAGGCTCCTCAAGATGAGGCATAGCATGAGGAGAGTGTACTAACACCTTCCAATGATCCACAACCTAGTGGTGAGGATAGCATGCAACTAATTGATTTGATGATTTTATGTACCAAATTGCAAACACATGTTCTTGATTTTCAAAAAGCAAAGGATGCTCAAGCTAAGGAGATTGATGCTTTGAAGAAGAGGATCCAGAGGTTAGAAAGGAGGAAAATGTCAAGACCTACAGGTTTGAAAAGACTCAGGACAGTTGGTATGTCTAGGAGAGTTGAGTCCTCTGAAGATCAGAGAGTTTTGGGTGCTCTTGAAGATGCCATCCGATATAGAAAAACAACAAGGGAGGAGTATTGAAAGATATAGATGCTGAAGTTGATGTTAACTTTAGTTGATGAAAACTCAAGAAAGATAGGATGTGACTTGATGATTTGATACTGGAGTTTTAGAGATGATTAATGCATGCGAAGCTAAAGTTTGATGGAAAAGAAGAACGAGTACTAAGCCTGAAAATGAGTAATGCTGGGGAAGCATTTGAAGGTTGTAACTATTCCTACAACAAAATGAGGAAATCACTTGCTCATACACTAATACAGATTAAAGCAGCTAGCTAAAGGTTGTTACTGACTGCTGCAACAAAACAACAACAACAACTACATGACCCAAGGATAGAGGGGTGGTTGTCAGGAGCCACTGAGTTTATAGATCCAACAAGAGACCAACCTTAAGCTCTAAAGATAAAGGAAAAGGGTATTATGATTAAGACCTTCAGTTCCTTTGAAGAGAAAAGATCAAAATTGCTCGTGATGATAAATTAGCAAGAGATTTTCAAGCCAAGTTGGATGCCGAATTATTAGAAGAGCAAAAGCTAGCAAGGAAACAAGAAGAAGAAGCCAACATAGCATTGTATTGAGTCATGGAATATACACAAGCAATGATGAGGCTGATAGATGCTTGGCTGAGAGACTTCAATCAAAGGAAAGAGAGGAATTGACAGATGAGAAAAAGCAAAACTATTTATGAACTAGGAAAATGAAGAAAAGCATTTTGCTGCACTCAAGCACAAGAAAAGAGAAACAGACCTCCTACCAAGGTACAAAAGAGAACTCAAATGTATACTTAATCTTAAGCACTTGGGGGTATACACAAACAAATAGCCTCAAAGGGGAGAGTTTGACGAAATTCAAAAGTTGTTTTATAGAAATGAAAGAGGGTAATGACCTTTGTAGCTATGGATTATGAGTACAGGAAAGCAAAAAAAAGAAGGAAGAAGGTAGAGAGAGACAACTAAAGGCAGCAGAAAGAAGATGCTTGGAAAGAAAAGAGAGGGAAAGAACAACAATAGGAATCCTCAAAGAAACAGAAAGTAGAGAAAGAAAAAGAGTCAGATAAAGTTGATGAATATGATGAAGCTGAGTTAAAGAAGCTTTTGGTAATAAACAGACAAGATGAAAATATAGCAATTGATTGTTATACCAACTTGCTACCTAAATTAACCATTGATTATTGATTAATAAGCTTCATAAAGAGGGTATGTTAGTACATTAATCATTGAATAAGAGACAATGGAAGTTCCAAGAATATTTCTTCTATGATAAGATAGTGCACCCGTAAGAAAAATTTAATTCCTATTTCGTGTAGTAAAAGTCATGTACTGCAAGTTTACGAATTCACCGTTAATTTCAACAAGAGGTCATTTTATGATCGTCAATGCATTACTTTTGTTCATGGAAAGTTTAATTAGCACACTAAAAATCACCACTATTGCTCTTGTGTCGAAAGGATATTTTAGAACCAGTAGCTATAAAACAATATTATTTATATTCAATTTTTCAAACAAACGTCCATTTACTTATGATTATTTTCATAATGACCATCTACGTTCGATAACCTTGCTACCACTTATGAGAATTCAAAAGAAATATACACTTAAATACATATAAACCAATATCAGATATAATTCACATGCATATATATAAAACCAACACATAATAATGGCAAAACATCCATCATCACAAAGCCTTACACACTACCCTACCCATTTTCTTATTTTAAATATCTCCATGATACGTCTTATGAACCTGATGAAATTTCAAATGGAAGAAACAAGAAATAATAGAGATTCGTAATATATTAGAAAATGGTAATAATGATAACATATTATGAAAATTCTACACTATGGTTTAATAGTAGTATAGAGTCATTCCACATGCAACATTTCAGTAACCAATCAAAGACTTCGAGTATAAATAAGGCACCATGCACGAACAAGTTATCTCAACTAAAATTTGAAAGCAAAGATTAAACAAATCGGTGAGAGTTAGGTTTTCGCTTTCGTTGGATTCGAGAGCTAGGAGGCGTTGGATTTAAAGAGTAGAAACAAGAAGGGTTCGAGCCCTTTTGACACCATCACCTTCCTCGTCGTCTGACGAACTTGGACCTCGGTAAGTCGTCCTCGTGGCTTAGCATCTTTCGTTAATATGTTATCTACATTATAGCTTGACGAACCTCGGCCTTGCATGATTGAGACACGACACGCATGGTATAACCCATGCGTGATCCGTGTAAACATGCGCATGCCAAACCTTTCGACATACCATGCATAGAATAACGAACCCAGACAATTTATAAAAAAAGATTAAACAAGGATGTTATAACAATATGTTGGCTCATTAGGAATGCGTAAACACTAGGGTTGTACGTAAACACCATAAAACCCCCCTTTTTTCGTTGTGACCTCGGTATGCCACCTTGAGCGTAACAAAAGGGTCACTAGCCGAATCCTAGCGAGCCCTTGGCTCACTATGGGCACGGTACAATCCCAATATAACTAGAGTAAAAAATATATATATATATATATACTCGTTAGATCACACTAATACCCCATAACATTTGGCAAGCGGGTACTACCTGAGACGCGCTCGAAACGTCTCGACAACCACCGTAGGCTGCTGCCTTGCCATGACCATGCGCGCAAAAGACAGCCACTACAGCCGCTGTAATGCCTATTCACGCACCAATGTCCCATTAGCAACATTCAAAGACCTTGTAAACCAAGTATTCAAGTCGAGCATCATGAGGATAAATGGAGGAACTAGATATGCATATTGCGAGCAAATTAGAAAGGAAAGGAACTAAAAATAGTGAGTTTACCTACTGTTGTTGCGTAGGTCGAACATCAAAAAGGAAAAGAACAAAAGTAGAAAATTTAAAAACAATATTTTTGAGGAATTAGAATAATTAACAATAGAACCGAACTTTTAACTGGTAAACAAGCTTATCTCGGCTCATATAAATTAATTGACACGAAAATATTTTGAGACGTATTCGGGTTTTAAACATGAAAAAGTTATAAACATAAAAGAATTTAAAATATGAAAGATGTATATATATACATAGTACATAGGAGGGTCATAGGATTAAAAAACATCATATGAAAGCTTAAAAGGTTAACTTGGCAATTTACTTAAACTAGGAAATAGAGAGACTAAAATCCGCTATTTTGAGACGTAAGGGTATAGTGTGAATTAATTGAAACGAGTCGAGCGAATCGTGATATGTAAACCTGATAATTTCACAAATTAATAAGCGACTATGATGTAAATAAATAAATGCGACAAGAAAAATATATAAACTTAGTAATTTACCAATAAGATTTATATTTTCTTTAGATATGAATCACATGGACTTGTAAATACACGTTACGACGTGTAATAGTATAAATTCCTATATAGGTACTTATAATTGTAAAAGCCGTCCCTAGAGCCAACGGTTTAATCAATATTTTGAAAAACGTAAAACGTTAACTCATAACAACAGTGCCTTTGGTGACCCATTTGCATAAGTCATTTCATACATTAAGTATTTAGAATGTAAACTCAGATTTACCATAATTACTTAGGTGTCTGACTGAGTCACTACTTGACGTGCATTGATCCATTATCAATTCCAGGCGATTAACTGACAAGGTGAGTTTTCATAGCCCTTAATTTACTGTTTTAAATCATCTTTTGGGGTGAGAACATTGCTTATTTTTAACAGTTGAATACAAGTATATTTACTGATTTACTATTGGGTCTAAGTCCCTATTCAACCCATATTGCTATATTGCCTAGTTTATCATGAACCGTCAATTCTTTGATCAATTAGATTGGTTGAGGGAGCGCGAATGTTATGGATAGATCTATCGGGATTGACATCCATGTTTGTCTTGGACTGACATTAGTCAAGCAAACACAGTTTCATTTTGAGTCAGTTGACGGATGTCAGCGATTTGTGACAACAGCAATGTGCTTATCCTATTACGATACATGTTAACGTTTAGTTGCATGAGGCTAGACAATAGTAAATACTTTTCATTGTGATATATAGGATTACTATATTTCATGCTATGGTTATAAATCTTGTGGTTCATCACTATTATCAAACGACAAAACCTATGAACTCACCAACTTTATGTTGACACTTTAGCAATGTTTTTCTCAGGTGTTCTATATTAACAATAATATGTAGATCTGACATTGGTAAATTGCAATGTAGAGTCATATCTCTCGATCAATTCCTTCTTCACTTCATGGAAGTCACAATCCCAAATCCAGTCCCTTCCCTGCAGTGAATTTGGGGTGTTACAAATTGGTATCAGAAGCTCTGTGGTATAGAGAACTAGGTTGCATTAGTAACTCTAGACTATAACTGGCTCCTAAGGACATATCAGAATAGCATACGCACTATCTATTACTATTTACTTCCTAAGTCAACAACTATCTGGCACGATATCATTAAATAACTAAATTGCCACTTGACTGTCATGAAAAACATAACTACACATTATCATTCACCATCTTGGAATAACATACCCTATGGATTACGTATTTGTATCATCCTAGCGCAAGGAAACCACTATGACTCTCACCAAATAATTTACCCTATAACCAATATCACACTACGAAGAATCACTTACACAATATTATAGATTTTATCAGTAATTTCATCTTTACTATCTCATTTATTGAGAGTTACTTACATGAACATTTCGGGATACCCTGCTAATCATCCGCTCATTACTTCACTACACAAGGACTCTTTGTAGCAACCGTTGTAAAATACCTATACTACTATCTACTACGTCGGTATACCCTTAAAAGTACTTCAAAGAGTAATAACAAAACCTACAAAAATCAATATAGCCACTTGAATACACTAATAATTGGGCGAATGTCACATCATCGGGTAAACTGAACAACAAACTCATAATGAGACGAAAATGAAAACACGCCCGGTAAGAGTAAGAGACAACAGTCGCAATTAGCAGTCACAAACTACGGGAAGAAATTCAAGACATAAAGGTTTACACCAGCCCCTGAGTCAAGACTAATGTGAACTCTACGGATATGCACCTATTGACCAGAATCCTACCGCACTTTCCAGTCACCGGCTTAGGCCTTAACATAAGGATACCGCTAATAATTACGAGTAAATTTCCCCAAACAAATAAGAAACATACCAATGCCAAAATCCAACACTCCTAGACATATCATCGAGACCTAGTATGCATAACCATGCAATACACCTTGTCTCAAAAATAGATGGCACCCATAAGTTAATCTTTACCCAAATATGGAATATAAGAAGAAGAAACCCTATTTTGTCGTATGCAGGGTGTATTCGAGAAATGTCTCAATCACTTTCCAGCAACGTACCTGACAACTCCCCGGAACAGGAAGCCGCCACGGGACATTCCAATCTAAGAAGACTTGGCTCGCCAACCTCTCAGGCAATCCAATTACCTGAACTGGAACTAACTTTGACCCCTGCTACAAGGCGTGAACACTCCCAAGAAATAAATAACCTCAGTGTTCCTGCACTAATATCACAAGCACCGGGGCCAACTCGAAAGAGAATAGATCACCATCATCTCGCCATTCCTCCCTCAGATGCCATTACCCTTCTCCAATGGTCAGATACTCAACCCAGAAGATGTGACTGCCAGACTAGAGGACCTGAAAGTAGAGATTGACCACTCCTTCATTAGCGACACCGAGGACAACACGAGCATCTGATCTCCAAATTGCAGGATTCTCTCGTAGCTGCCAAGAATGAGATCGCAATATTGCAGATAAGGGTAGCTGATACCGAGGGCAGACGTGCTGAGGATCATGAACAAATTCAAAAAATTCTAGCCCGCCTAGGCCTGTAAGCAAGACAGCCAGACTCGCTATAACAATGTATCCCAGCTTGCAAAGAAATTAATAAAGACTTGTACCTTGCTTTCATGAAATAATAAATGAAATAATAATTCTGCCCTAAAAAGTTTCTGAGTACATTTACCCAGTATAGGGGAAACCATATAATTGATAATTTTTGGAATCAAATGACAAGCATCGTAATGCGCCAATGAGATAACACTATCGAAATTACTGCTCAGTGCAAAACAAGTATGCTCGCTGCCCAACAAATGGAGAGTACAATCATGTGCCCGGAACATGGAAATAGAGTAGTATATTTCCGATAACACTATTTAAACTTGAAGAATCATTTCAAAAGGGCCACACATAGTACTTCAGGCAAGAAACAGTAACCCCTACACAAAAATAAATTCTTTCCTCCACTATTCAACATTTTATCAGTCCGAAATTCTTTTCATTCACAATCAGTAAACGCCTTTCAATGAAAATGGAAACACAAAATGCATCTAAAGGCTTACCAGGTAATAACCTCGAATCATACCAAGATACGAGGTGGGGCACATAGCAATATATAATTATAACGAAAAAGATTAAACCATAAAATACATAACATGAAGCCTTATTCAATCAGATCCATAGTATATCCGTTCGTAATACAACAAAATGCAAAATATAGGGAATACAACAAAAATGTAAAATGCTAAAACAACAGATACATCACGCTGAAAATAACACATCGGATAAATCAACAAAATAAAACGTGGATGATTATGATCATGACGGGAGTGAAAATCTCGATTGGGAATCCCATGAGAATTGGTAATCAACAGTTTCGAGGAAAAGGATGAGAAACATGAAATTGTGAAGTGAGTGATAAATTGAGATGAGGAGGGAGTAAAGTGAAACTTGAAAAATATAAGAAAAAGGGGGCGGCGTAGTGGGTAAGAGTTGAGAGGAATATCGATTTAAAATATTTTATGTCCTAGCCAAGAGCGATTACGACCAACCCCAAAACTTACAACAAAAGTCAATATTCGAAAGTAACTTATACACTGAGATAATAAATTTTTGAACAAAATAGATAATCCCTCGACAACATATCAAACGTATGCCCGTAGTAGATAAACACATAAGGTGAACATAAACTTTCAGAAGACCACATGTGAAGTAAAAGTAGTAGTAAATAAACCAATTGACATATAACCTAACACCATTCATCAGATACTTGGGGGATACGACAATTTATACACACTACGAGCCTCTATACCAACTACGCTTACAATCACAAACAAATAACTAAAGGAAAAGGGGATGTCAATGTAAACCTAAGGTATACATAGCCTGATCAACTATGTATAAGTTAGGTCGACAGAGATATGCTCAATAGTACTCGAAGTAATAGCGAAAGTTTGAGCGCATACATATTTTACTCATTCATCACATCAAAGACAACACTCAAGGAAACTATGAAAGTCTACGATTCATCAAGAATACATCATGAGAATTCAATCATACATAAGCGAAACAAAGTTAAAGATGAAACGTTCGATAGTTCTTTCTGGAGGATTCAACATAAGATTAAGTAAAACGCTCAAGAACAAAACGGTAAAACGACCCGCTAGCCTACCGGCAAAAGCTACTTCTTCCAGAAAACTTCCACGCCAATCGCCACAATAATGAGTGGCACAATAAGCCCTAGTATTACAATGATGTACTGGTGATCCTCTTCCTGTGGAACACTCGCCAGATAACAACCAACCACCACAACGAACACAACCGCAATCAAGGGAACGAGATACGACATTTTAATCTAAGGACGAATGAAAAACTAAGTAAGGAAACTTATGTTACGTTTTGGCAAATTCAAGAAATTGGCAAAGTATATATATACATAGAATGGAGGTAACGGCTCGCCACATTTCTAGCCGTTGAAGCCCCACTTGCACTTCGTTCCTTTTCTTAACCCATGCCACGAATAAAACGCTTGAATTCAGGACAAAAGTTTCCGACTTAAAAGGGGCGGCGACACCCCATAAAAATTTAAATCTTACTTCAAACCCTTAAGGAAAAATCAACCATTGACAAATTTTTAGATTGCTATTCAGTCTCATAAAATAATTACTTTGGGAAAAAGTTTACAATTAATAACACTATCCTTAAACCACTTCATGATACTGTAGAGGGATAGTAATCATGTTCACTTAATTATTCAGTCAGAATTAACACGCAAACACTTTATAATACTGTGTGGGGACAGTAGTCATAACCACTCAATTGTTTTATTCAAAAAGTGTACTCAAGCACGTTATAACACTATGGCAAGACAACAGTCATGAAGCAAATAAAAAAAATTTGAAATATTTTGACACTACAAGAGACAAATGCATTAACATAATAACCATTGGTTTGCAAAGGTGGAAATACAAGTACATAGTTTAAATGCACAACGATTATATTCAAAGCATGTACAACAACACAGTACAACAATCCTTAATCGTTAATCTGAGACTCATATTCTGATCGTACCTCACTACCCTCAAATTCTAAAAGAATGCATCATTTTTTACTTGTTCTTGCCTAAATTTCTCCTCTTGTGCCTTTTTGTTCATGGCCTCTTCTTCCAACATTCCTTTTTGAGCTTCTTCATCCATACGAAGTTGATGTAACTCTTTCTCAGTAAGAGGGCAACTAGCCTGTGATGACGAACAGCCTATACCTCCGTGGGTACGGCCGAAGTATTTTTCCTGAAACCAAGCCGACTTAGCATCCATTGTTTCTCTAGCTGTGCCGCCTTCCCATACATAAAAAGATGCAGCTTGCGATCCTTTTCAGAACTTTCTTTTAAAAGGGTGCAAATCAAGGCACGGCTCTCTTGAGAAATGTCATTACATTTCTCATAAGCTTTTCTAAGATCGTCCCTGACGGCGCATGAATCTTCAAACTGAAAAGCCAAATTCAACATCACATCCTGCCGACCCTTATCTTCATTAATTAATCTTTGCACTAAAGCTTCGACTTCGGAATCAGTATGAGGAAGCGCACAGGCCATTGAAGTGTTTTGTAGTAGGATTTAAGTTTGAGAATTTGAGAGGGATGAGGTGGTATTTATAAGACAAAAGGGGAAAAAGGGAAATAATTGAAAATTTTGTCGTTACTTCAACGGATACATTCCTAACATTTTGTCGTATCGGCTCGTCCCAATGACGACACATTCATTCGGGATATATAAGGGTCAGTTTAAGAACGAATACCATCATACATTCGCAAATCCACAATCTCCTACAACGTCTTGATTTCGTGGACGAAATCTTCAACTGGGGAGGCTGTGGCACCCCGTAAGAAAATTTAATTTCCTTTTCGTTAAGTAAAAGTCATGTACTGCAAGTTTACGAATTCACCGATAATTTTCACAATAGGACATTTTATGATCGTGCAATACAGAACCATGGAAAGATTAATTTAGCACACGAATATCACCACTATTTCTCTTGTGTCCAAGAGGATATTGTTAGAACTTGAAGCGATAAAACAACATTTTTTTTTCAATTTTCAAAACAAAGTCATTTACTTTGATTATTTTCATGAAACCATCTACGTTCGATAACCATGCAACTCTTTAAGAGAATTCAAAAGAGATATACACTTAAGAATACATATAAACCAATATCAGATGTATGCACATGCATATATATAAAACCAACACATAATAATGGCAAAACATCCATCATCACAAAGCCTTACACACTACCCTACCCATTTTCTTATTTTAAATATCTCCATGATACGTCTTATGAACCTGATGAAATTTTCAAATAGGAGAAATAAGAAATAATAAAGATTCCTTAATAGTATTAGAAAAAGGGTAATGATGATAACAGTATTAGAAAATTTACACTATGGTTCAATAGTAGTATAGAGTCATTCCACATGCAACATTTCAGTAACCAATTAAAGACTTCGAGTATAAATAAGGCACCATGCACGAACCAATTTATCTCAACTAGAATTTGAAAGCAAAGATTAAACAAATCGGTGAGAGTTAGGTTTTCGCTTTCGTTGGATTCGAGAGCTAGGAGGCGTTGGATTTAAAGAGTAGAAACAATAAGGGTTCGAGCCCTTTTGACACCATCACCTTCCTCGTCGTCTGACAAACTTAGACCTCGGTAAGTCGTCCTTGTGGCTTAGCATCTTTCGTTAATATGTTATCTATATTGTAGCTTGACGAACCTTGGCCTTGCATGATTGAGACACGACACGCATGGTATAACCCATGCATGATCCGTGTAAACATGCGCATGCCAAACCTCGACATACCATGCATAGAATAACGAACCCAGACAATTTATAAAAAAAAAGTTTAAACAAGGATGTTATATAACAATATGTTGGCTCACTAGGAAATGCGTATAAACACTAGGGATTGTACTAAACACCCATAACCCCCCCCCCCTTTTTTTTCTTGTTGTGACCCGGTATACACTTGAGCGTAACAAAAGGGTCACTAGCCGAATCCTAGCGAGCCCTCTTGCCTGATGTTAGCTTAATATGTCATAAGTTAGGTTATTAGATCATAAATATTAGTTAAATTTAAGTTTAAGATAAAACTGCTTATTTTCTAGATAATCCTGCTCATTAGCTTTTCTTAATTACAAGTGCTTATTCTTGTTTGGTTTTTGCTTATTAGTCTGTTAATATCATTTCCATAACTTGCTTTACCAATTCCTAAGCTTGACCAAGTCTGTCTAGCCCTAAAATTGCTAATTCAGAATTATAAAGGGGTGTTTGGGTCAAGGTTGGTAAATGGGTCGAATGAGGTAAATTTTGTCTATGGGTTATTCAGTCAACTTTGACACCCATTTTTAAGTAAGTATAAACTGTTTTTAAGAGTTTTATAGTTTATAAGTTTGTTTTAAGACTTTTTCTAATAGATGTTGAAATTCTGTCATAATAAAATAGAATTCAAGAGCTTAATTGATTAAGCTTTTAAAAATTGTTTGTGCATATTGTTTTAGTGTTGTTTTAATGTTTGAATGCAGTAGAGTGTGGTAGTATAAGTGTGCATTTGTGTTTTGTGTTTATGTAACATCCTGTCAAAGCAGTTTAAGCAGTTTTAGAAGTCACTTTTTAAGCTAAAAGTTAGATAAGCTATATACAGTATTAGGTTCTGAAAATGCAAGAATAAGCTCATTAGTATGTATGCTATATCTGTTTTAACTTATTTTTGCTTTTAATTTTCATTAGCTAGCTTAAAATTTAGCCCCAAAGTGCCCTTAAGGGCTGTTTGGCTTTGTTGTTGCCCTGGTGCAAAATAGCCAATTGGCACACCTTTTTCTTGGCTTATTTATGACTAAAACTTTAATCTTTTTGCACTTTTAGGAATATTATAAGCTAATCTTTAAGACCCTGCAAGCTTTAAGCTTAGGACCCCCTTTTGAGTGCTTAAAAATAAGCCTCAAGGTGCCCCTTTGTCTGTTTTGCACTCATACTTGTGTCAGTAGCTTATTAAGCTTTTTACAGCTTAATTCCCTTTCTAATTTGCTTATTTAGGTTAGCTTTAGCTTATTAGGTGTTAGCTTAATCTTATTTTATAGCTTGTTTGCCTTTTGTAGCTTTTTAAATCAAAATCAAAAGAAAAAAAATAAGCCTTTAAGCCCTTTTTGCCTATTAAGCAATCTGTCTGTTTGTTTTGCTTATTGTTGTGCTTATTTGTAGATTTCATAAAAAGTTTCAGTTAGCAAAAATGCTTATTTCTGTCTTGTCTTCAAAGTTGTTAAAAAAAATTTCAAAATAAAAAATAAAAGGGGAAAGTGGAAGTCAGGGGTGAGCTAGGGCTCGAACCCCCGACCTCACACCCTCTACCCTTTATAAACACACACTCTACCGCTGTGCTACAATAGCTCATCCGGTAGAGTGTTTGTTTATCAAATATATAAAGCCTTTTTGGCCTTTAAGCTTATAAGCCAATTCGGGCTTATTCCAGCTTATTGAGATAAGCTGGAAACTTGATTCTATTTTTCCTAGGATTGTCTCAGCCTATTTTAATTTCTGTAATTTTTTCAAATTTTTTTTAAAATCGTCTCGTATTTTTTATAATTTATTTTGTTTAAAATCTTAGAAAATTCATAAAAAATAAAATAATAATCAGAAAAATACAAATCTTTTTTTTAAAATTTTCTTTTATTGTGTATTTTGTAGGAAAAATAAATTTATATATGTAGGGTCATTTTTGCAAAGTTTCACTTTTTAAAGAACGTGATTCGTCCCCGTTTTTGATTTGACTCGTTTTTGGTCCAAACGAACTCCGTTTTTAGTCTAGTTTTTTTAAACTTCGTTTTTAGTCAAGTAGAATCTATTTTTAGTTTAAAAATTGTTCTAGGGTTAAAATTGCAAAATTTAGGTTTTTGACCCTCGTTTTCCGTTCCGTTTTAGGATTTAAGCGTTATAGCTTTCGTTTTTAGGTTTAATTTATTCGTTTTTGCATTTTTAATCATAGTAATAGAAAAATCCAATCAATCATCGTTCCATTCAAGCATCAATTATCAACTCGTCATACGATTCTCAAATTGCACACCTCGTTGGGACATAACGACCCGGGAATCATACTTCCGGAAACATATATATTTTATTTTTGTGAATTCTTAACCAATCCTTGGCTAAAGGTAATTGGTTGATAGTTTGCTTATATATTATATATATAGATTTTAACGAATCACAAGGCCAGACAATGAGTTTGAAAGAGTGTTGTGGGGAGATTTAAAAGTAATGTTTGAACCAGACAAAAGGAGTGATGTATGGAGAATTTTACAAGGATACTGGGTGACTATTTGGAAATTAATTGATTCATCTGAAGTTCACTTTGTAAGGTTTGATAATCTTCACATTTGTAAGGTTTGATAATCTTCACATTTTTATGTTGGTTTGATAACCACCACCAATATGCTCAACAAGAAACTTAAAACTGATCATCAAAATGAGATGTGCTATCAACTGCTAAAGCTTATGGTGAAACAGCAAAAAGGTCTATGAAAGGTTTGAATGCATCTTCCTGAAGTATGCTGAAGACTTTTAAAGAAGAAACTTGAAGATTCAGAAGATGAACATCAAGTTTAGGGAAGGATTGTTGGGACTTAAAAGACTTCATAGATTCTTAGAAGTTACTGGTGCTCAGGTACAAAATGGAAATTATGCTAAGTGGTTAGTACTGGTAGTATAATGTTACCACTGTTAGTTACTACTGTTAGTATAATTTAGTAATGATAGCATAAAGTTACTGCTGTTAGTTAAAGTTAAGACTTCTCAGTGTTGAAGACTAAAATATAAGCTAAGTAGTGAGTGCTGCTAGTAGTAAAAGTTAAGACTGCTAGTACAAGTTACTACTATTAGTGTATATTAGTACTACTAGTACTAATGTTACTACTGCTTATGTTTATTAGTGCTGCTGGTGGAAAGATTACAATTGTTTGAAGACTTTCTACTGTCAAGAGGCAAAAGATGAATTAAAGAGATAAAAATTGTTTGGAGAACAAGAATGCGTGTGAAGATAAGTGTTGAGATATTTATGTACAAGATATACATAATGTATTTATTTAGAAGATTACGCTTATGTTTAGAAAAGATTGAGATATCTTAGGAATATATTATAAGCTGACTAGGACTCCTTAGTCTATAAAAGGAGGCTCTAGGGCATTAGTTGAGATATCACAAAACACGTAGTCGTATCATTATCAGTTTTCATAGTTGTCAAAGTCGATTAAGAAAAGCTTCAAGGTTGTAAACCCCAATACTAAGTTAAGAATACTCGTATTATTTAAGTATGAATATTTATGCATGTGTTGTATGCATGAAATGTCATGTGATTATATGATAACTACTATTATATATGTTTGAAATATAATTAAGATATATGTGAATCAAGAAGGTCGCGAATTGTAAAATTTTGTTGTTGCGCTTTTATGTGAACTGTTATTTTGACAATAGTGTTCTGATAAAAAAAAGAAGTGAAATGCTATTGAATGGTTTATTAAGAAGTGATACGCTATTAAGTAAGTATTATATGATATTTTCTAGTTATCATGGTGAATGTGATTCCTCCCGATCATGATCATGATGTACCTGTTGTTGAGCCGAATCAACACGATGATGTACCTATTGTTCTCGAACCTGTCTTAGAAGATGAAGACGAAGACCCGGAAAAAGACAAATTTAAGGAAGAAGAAGATCCTCAAGAAGATGAAGATGATATGGAGATCGACTTTAAGGAAGATGAGAATAAGCCGGAGTTGACATATACTTACGAAGAGGTGGATCCTCATAATCCTCCGCCGCATGCTTTTGAGTCTGAACCTGATAATGAGATTGATAATCCAATTAAGCATGAGGATGAGACTGTTCCCGTTAGTGTCTATGAGGTAGGTGAATCGTTTACTGCCGCTATTCCTCGAGAGGATGGTGATAGATTGCTACCTGGCTTCTTGAGACGGGATACTGACTCTTTTTTTGGTCGAGTGGTCAATTTTTCAAGACGATTGTTTGGTCGTGAGACGGCGCATGCATTGGTCGAGAAGAAAGGAGAGGCAAAGGATAGGTTTTATGGTAAGTTAATTTTAGATTTGGGTAATTAAGTGCGTTCTAGTATGGAACAAAGAACTACAACAATGGAAAAGTTGGTTGAGAAGCTCGAAAATGTTGAAGAAAAAGTTGAGTGTAAGAAACTGAAGAAGGAACTTGAAGAAGCAAGGTTGAGCAACACATTCCTTCGTATGCAGAATGAACGAGTAGAGAGAGATCTCTATTGGACTAGAGTTCGAGCTCATGCAGTTCTTTCAAGAGATGTTTCGTTGGGGATTGTGTTTGAACGAAAGACCAAATGAGCTTATTGTGATCCGATTGAAGATGAGAAGATTCCTTTGTCTGAGCTGTAAGGATCTCCTCATGATGTGTAGTAGTTTAGTTTGAATTGTATTTCTTTTGTTGTGTAATCACTAAACTTAGTCCTTAGTTGGTAGAACTAGTACTATTGGTTGTAACGATTTGTATCATTTCATGAAACAATGCAACTATGTATTAACTCTTTGTGATGAAAAATGAATGACTATCTTTTGATTACTACTTGATGTTGTATGGCTGTTGTTGTGGTTGATTTGTCATTATATCATGTTATGAGAGTATCATGTTATGAATGCTTACCAGATTGTTTTCTGTGTGACGTGACAGAATCATGCCTCCAAAGTCTGCATCTATGACTCAAGCTGCTATTCGCCGAATGATCAAGGAAAGTGTTGATGCCGCTATTGCTGCTGAGCGGGCAAGGCAAGCGAATGTTAGGGATAATGCTAGTGGATCTGGGCCAGTTAGAGGTCGAGACACTGCACCTGTTGTACGCAGTGCACTTGTTGGGTTTATGAGTGAATTTCTGACTGCCTTTCTCGTTGGATGTTTAAAGAAGATGTCGTATTGTGAAAGGTGGTGAATTGCGAAGGTGGTTCGAGAAAACTGAGAGTGTTTTCGAGATCAGTGAATGTGCCGAGGGTAAGAAGGTAAAGTTTGCTGCTGCTACATTGGAAGGACCAGCTTTGACTTGGTGGAAAACTAAAGTTGCAACCATAGGTTTGGAGACTGTAAATCAAATGCCTTGGACTGAAATGAAGAAACTAGTGACTGCTGAGTTTTGTCCGATAGAAGAGATACAATGTATGGAGCACGAGTTATGGAACTTAAAGGTTAAGGAGTATAACATTGTTGCTTATACTCATAGGTTCAATGAGCTTGCATTGATGTGTCCGAGAATGGTTGAACTAGAAAGAGTGAAGGTTGATGCTCATATTTGAGGTTTAACGGATAACATCAAGGGTGAAGTGACATCGTCTAAGCCTGCTGATTTGAATGAAGCAGTACGTATGGATCATAAGTTGATGGAGTAGAAGTTGCAAGCTAGAAATGAAAGAATTTTAGAAGGTAAGAAGCGAAAGTGGGAAAACCTTCAAGGTGGAAATAGTAGTAGTAAGGGCAATCAAAAGGATAACTCTCGTCAGACTTTGCAGAATAACCAAACGCAAGGAAATGCGCGAGCCATGGTTACCATTCCTACTGATGGAAAGCTTCCTTTGTGTGAACGTTGTTTTACTCGCCATGTTGGTCAGTGTACGATCAAATGTCATAAGTATGGAAAGGTTGGATATATGGCAAGGTATTGTAGGGAGAAGAGTGTTGCTACGGGTGCTAACGCTCAACCTATTTGAACTTGTTATGATTGTGGTAAGCAAGGTCATACTAGGAACCGATGTCCAAAGAAGGTGAAGCAAGAAGAAGTTAGAGAAGTTTGTGGTCGAGCTTACGCTATTAAGGACGCTGAGCCGAAAGGTCCGAATGTGGTTACTGGTACGTTTCTGCTAAATAACCGATATGCTTTTGTTTTATTTGATTCGGGTTCCGATAGGAGTTTTGTGAACACTAGATTTAGTTCATTGCTCGATATCAAACCGATTAAAATAGAGGATAGTTATGAAGTAGAGTTAGCTGACGGAAGGGTAGTTAGTACGAACACTGTTTTGAAAGGTTGCACTTTGAGTTTAGTGAACCATATTTTTGAAATCGATCTTATGCCGATTGAGCTTGGTACGTTTGACGTCATCATCGGTATGGATTGGCTTGTCAAGCACGATGCCGTTATCGTCTGTGGCGAGAAAGTTGTTCGTATACCGTATGGGAATAAAACGTTGATAGTTGAAGGTGACAAAGGTGGATCTCGATTGAAGATTATTTCGTGTATCAAGGCCCGTAAGTATGTCGAGCAAGGTTGTCATTTGTTTTTGGCACACGTTACGAAGAAGAAATCGAAGGAGAAACGAATGGAAGACGTGCCTGTAATTCGTGACTTTCCTGAGGTGTTTCCTGAGGAGCTGCCAGGACTACCACCACCGAGGCAAGTAGAGTTTCGAATTGATCTAGTACCGGGGGCCGCACCTGTTGCGCGTGCACCGTATAGATTGGCACCGTCTGAGATGAAAGAGTTGTCGGTACAATTACAAGAGCTGTTGGAGAAAGGATTTATTCGTCCGAGTTCATCACCGTGGGGAGCACCGGTGTTGTTTGTGAAAAAGAAAGATGGATCTTTCAGGATGTGTATAGATTATCGCGAGTTGAACAAGTTGACTGTCAAGAATCGTTATCCTCTTCTGAAATCATAGATTTGTAAAATCCCGTGAAGTATAATTTCATTCATTTAACCACAACAACATCACTTAATCTACTTAAGATCCTTAATTTCATTTCACACATCGAACTTCAATGGAATCTTTGAAATCGAATTCACAAGAGAGAGAGTTGCATCAATTGCAACAAATGCAAGACAATGCAAAGGAAAGTTGCTTGACATCTTTTCGGCTACTTCATTCATTTCTACAGGTTCTTTCTTATGATGAATCAAAATCCAGGAGAGTATCCGAACGTGCATTCATAACACCCTTTGGTCAAGATAACGAGAATTTTACAAGTACGATATTCCTTTGCGTAGATCAAATACAAAATCCGCTTGACAAAGATGAATTCCAGGAAGCTAAATCTATGGCTGCATTTTGGGTGCTCAACAATCAGTTTCAGAAGTTCATCGACTGGCAACACTTTTTGGATTATGACAATGAAATGACAGAAAAGCTTTTTGCTGAATACACTAGAATCCAAGTTAAACAGTTTAGAGAAACACTACTCCTACACATGGGTGATGTTAAGAGGTCTGTTGCTGAAAGAACACGTCATAAAAGACAGTATGATAGAAGGATGAGTGAAAGACAGATGCAATCAAGAGAGAGTAAGGATGTTTCGAGTAAAGCATTGAATGCTAGTTTAGTTGTTACAGAATGCAGTGGGACAAAGTCAGATGAGCATATTACAAGCAGCACGTCAGGGACTTATATCACACATGTTGTGGATGCTGATATCAGACCAGTAAATGACCAAGTGCCATCTGCTGAGGTACATTTAACTGCTCAACTTAATGTCCTTGCTAATGAACAACTGCATACTGATCAATCTGACTAAAGTTATGACACATATCTGTTGGAAAAGGTTAATAGCAATACCACTCCTGATTCAACAAATATGTGTCATAGGGGAGGAGAGATTGACCAGGATGCTGAATAATATAAAGTAAAAAGTCCTTTGCTTAATGCTGAGCTTGTCAAATCAAAAGAAATTATTGAAAAAGAAACGTATAATGAACTTTCACGCGGGTTTTTATTACTTGAAAAACATTGTATTTCACTTGAAATTTCAATACAACAAAAGGAAGAAAGTTTTCAAAGTAACAAACCATGTAAGAACCAGGATGCTTCTGAGTTTTGTGAATTTTTTGAGATAAATGATTCGAAAGCTCAGCTACAGGCCAAAACCATACTAATTTGCAACTTGAAGAATCAAATTAAAAGTGTAAATGAAGCAAGTAATGAAGCCAAAGTTAAAAATGATATAAATGTAATTGAAACTATTAACATCGAATTAGAACACGGTGTGGCTAAATTACTTGCAGCAAATAAGCAACTATATAAAGAAAATGAGCATTTGAAACAAACTTACAAAGAACTTTATGATTCAATTAAAAAGACACGCGTTCAGAATAAAGACAATAGTGACTCTTTAATTTCTCAAATTAATCAAAAGTCTGTCAAAAATGCTGATTTAAAAGCTCAGATTCAGGAAAAGGTTTTTGCAAATGCAGCATTAAAAATGAATTAAGAAAGGTAAAAGGAAATAGTGTGGATACTAAGTTTACCAAACCATCAATCTTAGGGAAACCGGTTTTACAACCACTTAGAAACCAATCAGTTGTTAGACAACCGAATGCGTTTAAATCTGAATGAAGGAAAAAAAAAAAAAAAAAAAAAAAAAAAAAAAAAAAAAAAAAAAAAAAAAAAAAAAAAAAAAAAAAAAAAAAAAAGGGGAAAAAAGGGGGAAAAAAAAAAAAAAAAAAAAAAAAAAAAAAAAAAAAAAAAAAAAAAAAAAAAAAAAAAAAAAAAAAAAAAAAAAAAAAAAAAAAAAAAAAAAAAAAGAAAAAAAAAAAAAAAAAAAAAAAAAAAAAAAAAAAAAAAAAAAAAAAAAAAAACGACACCCTAACTTTTCAAAACCACGGTTTGCCTCCCAAGTTGATGTGAATAACGTTTTGTCAAAACCAGTCACTCCTTATTATTTGCCTAAAGTTCGAGTATATGTGCTTGCAAAACCTCATCACGTGATTGCACCTGGCTCATCTAGGAATAGTCAAGAAGAATCTTATGGTTCTAATGATATGGCTCATAATCACCATCTAGAGGAAGCTAGGAAAAAGACAAGAAAGAAATAGGAATTCAAAACCTAGTGTGATGCCTTCTGTTAGATTACAAATCACTGCTAATGGTAGTACTCCAAACCCTAAGAGAACGAATCAAACATCTATTAGTTTGCCTACATCTAAGAGTAGTTGCATAATAATTATGGTTGTGCCCAAAGCAGATCACTCTAGAAATTCTAGTTCTTTTTTAGATTCCAAGCATTTCTTTTGTTCTACATGTCATAAATGTGTCTTTAATGAAAATCATGATGCTTGTATAACAAAACTCTTGAATGAAGTGAATTTACGTAAGGTTAAACCCTATAAGACTAAAAATAGTAACGACCCCGTAGAACAGAAGAGTCATACTCAGAAACCTGGTAGGCAGATATTTTCAGGACACAGGTTTTCTCCCAAAAAGACTTCCACTGTGTATGAGAAAACATCTCCTAGATCTTGTCTTAGATGGAAATCCACAGGTAAAATTTTCACAACTATTGGTCTAAAATGGATTCCTACAGGAAAATTATTCGACTCTTGCACGACCAAATTTAACAGTGAGCCTCCAAATGGTTCAAATGATGATATCACTAACCCATATGAATGAAATCAAACTCTTAATGTCAGTGCAGGTATTCTTAACTTAAGTGCAGGTACATCTTGTAATCCTAAAAAGGAAAGACTCAAAGTTTGGTTGCTAAAAAGACTGATATCTCATAAACTAGTGGTTCAAGGGATTCAAATCAGATACTCCCCGCCTCCCCCCCCCCCACACCCCCCCCCCCCCCATGCCGCAACATATAAACCAAAGGCGTTGAACAAAACGGTTCAAGCCTCGTTCTTCAAAGTTTTATGGCGTCTGCTGACAACACTTCAGGCCCCGCTCCTCAAATGAGATTAATATGGTTTAACTCGGATAAGATCTTTTCAATATAAATGTGCTCCCGTCCTCAAATGGTCATATGATTAATGGCTTCTGA
The DNA here is from genome assembly GCA_026074375.1 of Tanacetum coccineum. Classification (NCBI taxonomy): domain Eukaryota; kingdom Viridiplantae; phylum Streptophyta; class Magnoliopsida; order Asterales; family Asteraceae; genus Tanacetum; species Tanacetum coccineum. The sequence continues at coordinate 24,275 of BQNB010057145.1, forward strand.
ACAATTCAGTTCAGGACCCGAGCCTCAACTAATGACTCCTGGAACAATCAATTCAGGACTCGTGCAAAATATTCCATCTCCAACACCCGCTGTCCCACCAACAAAGAATGACTGGGATTCATTGTTTCAACCTATGTTTGATGAGTACTTCAAACCTCCACCAAATGTTGATCATCCAGTTCCTGAAGTTCCTACTCCAGTTCTTGCTGCTTCAACTAGTTCACCTTCCTCAACAACCGTTGATCAAGATGCACCGTCGACAAGTACCTCACAAAACACTTCAGAACAACAATCCTCAGTTATTCAGGAAAAAAAAAAGAAAGGGGGGGGATAAAAGTCACAAGGTGTTGAAGATGACTTTTATGATATTGAGGTTGCACACATGGATAACGATCCTTACTTTGGTATTCCATCTTCAGAACCTAGTTCTGAAGAAACAACTTTACAAGGGGTCATTCCATCAAATTTGCATCATCTTAACCAATCGTTTGATACTCTCACTAAGTTGAAAAAGAAACACCCATTGGAGAATGTTATTGGCGATCCTTCTCGACCGGTTTTGACAAGAAGTCAACTACAAGAACATGCCATTTGGTGGTACTTTGACGCAAATGACAATCCGGTTCCATTAGGTGGGAAACGGTCTGGTTGAGATCTGTTATCTCAAAGGAAGAATAATGGTGGTAATTCTTCATGTATCCTATGTACATATTTAAAACCAAAATGAAAATACAAAAATATAAAACCTACAAAAAACCATAAAAATTAGAAAATAGAAAATACAAAAAATATTTTTCAAGACATGTCTTCTGAAAATCGATATTATTTACGGATCTAGAAATGTCGTTCAAACTTTTAAAACATGTCTTCATGGCTTGCAGTTATTTCAGACTGCAACCCGCTCTTCATTCTGAGGAAAGCATGTCGTCAAAAAGACAATTGTTCCTGACAACGGGTAATTAATTTTTCCCGGGCATGGATTACTTCATATCCATGCATCATAGGAATGATGTACGTTTCAGTGCGTTATTTCTTCTTAAAGAAGAGAAGTCTTCTTTTTTAACCAAATAATTTTTCTTAATTGATTCTTCAAATTATTTGTGTTAACCATGGTGGTAAAAAGTTGTCTTCAAAATGAATCAGTGTTTTCAGTAATCACAAAAAGATTTTCAAAGACAATTCGACCACTCAAACAATGACAACAACTCTTTAAATAGAAAACGGGTCATTATTTGAGGGGGAGAAAGTGTCATATAATAATCTTTTAAAACGGTCTTTCAAAATAAGTCACGGAATAAACGGATAAAGTTTTTGATAATGACGGATAACAATTTAATGGGGAGTTAATTTATATTAACTACAAGGGCTTTAGATGTCTAATTGTAGATTTTAAACACGCAAAAATATATAATATAAAATATTCCAAAAGAGAAATTTAAAACTTTCCTTTAGTTTCCCTTAAGAAAAGCTCACTCTAAAAGATATATATAATATACGTATGTTTTCCGGAAAGTATGATTTCCCGGGTCGTTTTCCCAACGATTTGAGAAATTGAAACCTCGCTTGATATTGGATATTGATTTGAATGGGTTTGAAGATTGATTGGGTTTTCTATAACTACTAATTAAAAGCACAATTAAAAACAATCAATTAAAAACAATTAAACACTTAACAATTAACGGGAAACAAATAAAACGCGACAAATAAGCAAGTACACTAAATTTAACTCCTAAAAATTCAAACTAAATTTCTAAACCTAAATTAGGACAAAAGAAAATTTTAAGAAAAAGAAAAACATTTTTTTGATTATTTTTTAATTTATTATGAATTAAAAACTAATTTAATCTAATTAAATCCTAAAAAATAGCAAATTAAGTCCTAAAAATTTAGAAAAATGATTTTTAAACTTAGAAAAGTCTAAAATAACATAAAAACTCAGAAAACTATTTTTAAAATTAAAATCCTATTTTTAAACTTAAAATTAAAGGCTCAAAAATGAAAATTAAAATCTAAAAGGTGTAAAAATGATTTTACTGATTGTAAACCTAAAAGTAATTTTTATAAAACTAAAAACTATTTTTTTGTAATTTTCTGAAACTTTTTCTATTTTTTATGTATTTTCTAAGATTTTAACTTTCGAAAAACTATTAAAAATAAACTAATTGATGGAAAATTACGAAAAATTCAGGAAAAATCTAAAATGTAACAAAGATTACTAGAAAATTAAAAGAAACAACTCAGCTTATCATATAAGCTGTGAAAACGGCTTATTTAGCTACGGCTTATTATAAAGGGCTTAAAAGGAAAATGACTATAAGTATTAAATGTGGGGAAAGGCTAATGGATGAGCTAATGAAGCATGGTGGTAAGTCGTGTGTGTTGTGTGCAAGAGGTCTCAGGTTCGAGGGTGGCAGACACCCCTTTTTGCCTTTTTTATATATTTTTTTATTTTGCAAAACTGAAAACACAAAGTTGTAAATTAAGCTAATCTAAGCAACTTTAATAAAGACAACATAAGCTTATGCTCAATAATAAGCTTAAAAACAGCTTATGAAGCTGCTGTTACAGAAACTAAGGGTTTGAGCTTAAAAAGCTTTGTTGACACTTAAAAGCTTGCACAAGCTTAAATATAAGCTCGTTTTTAAAACCAAAAGTTGTTCTGAGAAGCTAATGATGTGTACTATCTAAAACTAATAAGCTACTTAACCTATGAATACTAAAAGCTAACTGAATTGATCAATCAATTTGGCAAACTCAGGTTCTAACTTAAAAAAACTCAAAATTGAGCTAAGCTCAAATGCAAAATAAGCTAAGACTTAAGCTAAGCTTATGAGAGCTTAACAAACAACTAATAAGCTATAAATTTAAACAAAGAAATCAGGTACTTCAACTTAAAATTCTAAAATGAAATGCTAAGTTCTAATACTACTGTTTTTGGCTTTTTAGAAATTTTATGAAAGCAAATAAGCTATATTAAGCTAACTACTAACAAATTAAGATGCAACTAACCTAATCTAACCTACTAAGCAGATATAAGCTAAAAATAAGCAAAAAGAAAACATAATAAGCTAAAAAAAGCTAATAGAAAAACAGACAGTAGTAACTGAGGTTACTACTGCTAGTGCAAAATGGCAAAGCCACAAACACAAATTGTGCAGGTTTCCTTAAGGGAAAACTTGCACTTCACACTCTATTTGAGTGTGTTTGAACACAATGCAAACACAAATAAGCTCAATGAGCTTGGATCAAATTTTCACAAGTGAAATCAAAGGGAAAAATCCCCTGGTGCACAGGCAAACTTATTAAGCCATAAAATCATTAATAGCTTAAACTAATACCTCAAATCTACTCAAAACCTTATCAATTATGACAATCAAACTATCCAAAAAGAAATCACAAACTGCATTTGACTTTAAGAGGTCAAACAAGCTTAATCCAAACACACCTTTAGACTATGACAGATTTCATTAAGCTTAAGAATTTGAAATCTATTTAACTAAACCTTAATACCAGATCACTAACAGCTTAAAACAACCTTAATAAACATGATCTATCAATCACTTAGGCTAGAATCAAAGATTTATGACTATGCTAACTAATTTTTAGGTTTTTTAAGCTTTTTATGACAGAAATGAGAACTCTAAGATTTATGATATAATAAGCAAAAACAGATAATAAAACACACTTAATAAGCTAGAATAAAGGTAAATAAGCACTTATAAGCAAATAGTTTAAGCTATTAAACTAATCTACACTATTAAGCAAATATTTAAGCTTAAACTTAAAATTAAAGGAATATTAAAAAAAACTTACAAATGGCTTCAGCTTAACAGAAGCTTAATAGAACAGCTACAAGCTCTAGCTTATCCAAATGGATAAGCTAGTATTAGTCCATGGGATTCCTTCCATTTTTGAATCCCCTTCCAAAAGTCCAAAATCCATAAGCTAAAGTAATTAGGCTGTTTTTTTAAGGCTAAGTAGATATTAAACTGAATTAAACTCTCTTATGAGCTTATAGACTTATAAGAGCTTTTGAGAGCTTATTTGAAGCTTATTAGTAGGAGTAATTTAAACTTGAGGAAATGAGAGCTTATAATTTGAAAACAAGGTGATGAAAACTAAATTGAATTTTTATTAATGATCAAATCAGATTACAAGAAATTTAAAATGAAAATTACATTTAAACTAAAAACTTCATAAGCTAAATTACTTAAAAGAAAAATTACATGAAAAAGAGATGCTATGTGTGTGAGAGGTGAGGGTATTTATAGCCTTGTAGAGAACCTTCTAGGAACTTGCTTGCATCCCACGCTCCCTTTAATCTCTGCCGTACACTCTACCAATCATTAGATCTTCAATATGAGCCCTTGGATCAAGATAGTCTCAAACAGATGCCAAGCTGTCATTCCTTTGATGTGACAGCTTGTGCTAGTTTTGTGAGTGCTTTAAGTATAAAACCCCTCTTCTTTTGTGCTTTCTCTACATCCACGTGTGCTTCTTTAGCAAAATGAGCCAATGAGATGCCTTGAGATGACTTAATTAACCCTGCCATTATGTAAGTGAGCCCTTGAATTGTCTTCCGTACCCTTCAATTTTGATTTGCCCTATCGTTTGACCATGGGTAACTTTTGGAGAAGACGATGAATAGTAACACACCCTTGGCGCCCTTTTTATAACTGAAACGGGGTAAAACATTTTTAAACTTTGGGTAATTGCAAATTCAGTCCCTCTCTTTGATTATTTAAAGTTGTAATGTAAAACAACTTTTAAAAATGGCAACTTAAGTCCCTGTGGTTTTATAAAAGGCAAATGGGCTTTAGGGTTTGGGCTTTTGTTATGGGCTTGGACTTGGTTTTTGGTTTAAAGGTTTCCGAGTATGGTTTTTAGGGTTTAAGGGCCCAATAAGAGTTAGGGACCAATATGGTAACTTTCTAAAACTTGGAGGGTTAATTTGAAACATTTTGAGTTTTTGTCTTCTAGTGGTTGACTTTTGTTGACCATGACTTTTTTCTGGCTTCGGCTTTGCATCTTTGGCTTCTATTGAGTTCTTTCGTTTCTCGTGTCTGTGTTTGCCCGTTTTTGATGGATTTCTTGTGATTTTTTATATATCCGTACCTGCACACACACAAAACACAAAAACAAGCATATATTTGCCATTTTAAGTCTGTTTTGGGTTTATTTGGGTTATTTTAGGTACAAACGGATATGTGTATTTTACACTTATCAAAATTCCCCAAACTAAACGATTGCGTGGCCTCACGCAATATCACATGCCTTATAACCAAATACCTCGATACTTCCCTAAACTAAACCTTTGAAAAGTAGCAAAGATTCTTGTTGAGAGAGCTAAGAGATCACAAGTTATAAAACACCCGAATTCCCATTTTCAAAACTTTTTTTTCTCTTTTTATGATTTTTTTTCTTGATAATTAACTACCTAACTACAACTTATTTGTGTTGACTTAATGTTTTGTTCTCATTACCTCATTGGTAACTTTAAAGATCATAGAACAAAAAGCACAATTAAGTGTCTAAAAGATAACTTCATCATTCCCGATTTTTCACTCTTCCCATGCTAAGCTTAAAAATAAGATCACTGCTAATTACGAACTAAGATGCTAAGACTACTTATAATTACAACTTGTGAATTCCTCTTCCCGACATAAATCATATATTTAGGTGTGTGTGCTCAAATTAATTTAAACCATTAAATCCACATATTTAGATAGTTGAAATCCGACCAAGCTTTACACATGGGCCTTTTGGCTAATATGTTAATCACTTAGCAAGATCACAACTCAAAGCAAACAAAAACCTCCTTAACTAAGACATCGTTGGTTCACTTGTCTCATTAATGACTTTCTTCTCTAGTATCCCACCGTCATCGGGTAAGTGCTAAGGCTTTTGACACACCATCCGGAGAATAGTAATCGAAACGCATGAACTTCTGATGAAAAAGCCTTGTAGACTTTTGCAAACCTTAGTTCAAAAGAATACCTTGGTTTTAGAAAATGAAACTTTTACTATTTATTTTCTAACTTTGCAACATTATTATTTCTATTTACATTATTAGGCTAGGAATCGGTATCACTTTTCTTTCGACGACACATCGGCCACGCCTCCGACAAGAGCTCGTGTACTTATTATGATACCAACCCTAAATATACATCCTCCACCCTTTCTTTCGATGTCACATCAGGAGCGAACCGACAAATGCCCATGTACTTTATTGCGATGGAGTTTGTATATTAATTATTAACACTTAAGGATTTATAACTTGCATCCTTTTTATTCACCAACTACATTTTTATAGATTTTTTTTTACTTGATCTATTAGCTAATTTATTAACAAAAAAAAACCGGCACAACTCTATTTATTAACATAATATATAAAGGTGAAACAACTATGGAGAAAAAGCCACAATTAATACTTATGAGCTCGAAAGAGAACCAACTACTCTACGTTTAATGTCATGACTTATAAATAACACTATCATTTCTTATTCTTCGCAATTTAAAATCTCTAAGAAAGAAATTCGCGAACACTTAGCCTATATAAATTCCAACTCGGCATATTTAAAATCTACTTGAGATTAGCACAAGTCTTCATTTACTAATGATTCAAGTCTAAAGCTGTTTAAAGTCTATGATGAACAGCACAAATAAAAACAAAATCAGTCATTAATTGTTAAGAGGGAAAAGCTAGAACTCTACACGTACGATCGGGTCAAAAATTACTTCTTATTCTTACCAACGGAAAACCTACATTTGTGTCTTAACACTTATATATATATATATATATATATATATATATATATATATATATATATATATTTATGACTAAAAATTTAAATTTTTTGCTATTTTTGTGGGAAAACGGGTACGTGAGAACAAAACAATAAGCAAGCAACATCAAATCGATAGATTCCCTTCCCCAAACTAAAACAAAACATTGTCCTCAATGTTTAAAGTCGGGTCTCTACGAAAATCTAAGCCGTTTATGAATTATGCAAAGATAAACGTTAATCGATAATGATGAAAGGATATGGATCTCCCCAAACTAATTCGCACACAAAAGGATAGAACTCGAGTAGAACGGAAAAAAAACACACGGACACGAGAGGCATTAAAAATTGTTGTTTGATCCTAAATAATCACAACCAAACAAACAAACAACAAACAACGAGAAATCGAAAGAGTACAAGCCTCTCTTCTCTCAACACAACACATTAATAATAGAAAATTAAGAAAGGAAAAGCATGGGTTGAACTCCTAACGAAGCGCTTTGTTTTTGTTCTCGAGTCGCAAGCTCGACTCGATCCCTGTGTATTTAATTGTCCGTTTTAGGGAAAGTCTGGAGATCCGGGATAACCAATGGTGGTGTATCCCCTCCATAGTAGTGCTTAAGACGATGGCAATTGACTTTGAAATTCGAACCATCAGCATGAGACAACTTGGCAGTGCCATAAGGATAAACTTCGGTGATTGTGAAAGGTCCGGACCATCAGGATTTGAGCTTTCCGGAGAAAATCGTTATACCGGGAGTGAAACGCAGACTTGATCACCAACATTGAAGATGTCGTTTCTTTATCTTGGAAATCGTGAGTTCTTTGTCCCCCCCCCACCCTACTCCCTGTAGATTAGCGAATTCTCATAAGCTTGATCACTAAGCTCGCTAAGATTTCATTGAGTTGGAGCTTTCGATGATCTGCCCCGGCGTCTTTAAAATCGGAATATTTGCATGCTTAAGAGCCCAATTAATGCCTTGTGTTTCTAATTCGACTGTGTAAGTGACCAACGCTTTTCCATAACTAAACTTGTATGGATTCATCCAAATTGGAGTCTTATAAGCGGTCCTAAAAGCCCATAATGCATCATCTAACTTGTCGGACCAGAGCAACGGTTTTCTCTCCACCGCCTCTCTAAAATTCTTTTTAGACTCGAATCGTGAACTTCAACTTGGACCAAGTCGTTTGAGGGGGGTAACGGAGTTGAAAGAGATGGGTGACACCATATTTTGACATGACTCTTGCAAACTTATCGTCAAAAATGGTCCCCTCGATCGCTTATGATTGCTCTAGGAGCACCGAATCGGGAGAAAAGGGATTTTAAGAACTTAACAACTACTCGAGCATCGTTGGTGAGGAGCGCCTTGGCTTCAACCCATTTGGAAAGGTAATCGATGGCTACCAGAATATATTTCTTTCCTCTAGACGACGGAAAAGGTCCCATAAAATCGATACCCCATACACGAATCGGAAAATTTCACAAACTTGGATTGCTTTTTTGAGGATCTCATCAAGAAAGAGATTTTGCCTTGTCTTTGACATGCATCACAAGATTTGATCAATTCGTAAGCATCCTTATAAATTGTAGGCCAAAAGAATCCAGCGTCAAATACTTTCCGAGCTGTGATGTTGGCATTGTGATGGCCCCCGGTGGGTCCTTCGTGGCAAGCCTTGAGGATTTCAAGAGCTTCTTGGCTAAATACACATCTACGGATGATTTGATCTGCACATGTACGAAAGATAAGGAATCACCCAAAAGTATGCTTTCACGTCTTTGAAAAACTTTTTCTTTTGTTGACTCATCATTCCTTTGACTTGAAAATTCCCCGTGTGGTAGTTTGCTAAGTCGGCGAACCACGGGGTATTTTGGTCATCATGAGTAGTCACTAGATTCAATGTTTCAAGAGGAAAAGTTTCATTAATCTCTTTAGGATCAAAAACATTCTCGTAAGGGTTTTCAAGACGAGAGAGGTGATTGGCTACGTAGTTTTCAGCTCCCTTGGTATCGATAACTTTGAAATCAAATTCCTGAAGAAGTAAGACCTATCATAGCAATCGTGCTTTGGCATCTTTTTTGTTGAAAAGGTATTTGATTGGTGAGATTCACACTGTAAATATATATAATATATAATAAAATATATAAAATATATATAAGTCTAAAAATCAACAAGATCAATGATACCGAGAAGTA